>RPOG01003432.1:7971-46248 GCA_008086565.1 Thalassoma bifasciatum
CCTGTATCCTTCTTCCTCTCCTTTTCTCTCCCCCGTTTGCTTCTTCCTCTCCTTTTCTCTCCCCCCGTTTGCTTCTCCCTCATCCTTTTCTCTCCTCCTGTATGCTTCTTCCTCTCCTTTTCTCTCTCCCTGTATGCTTCTTCCTCTCCTTTTCTCTCCCCCTGTATGCTTCTTCACTTCTGCATCTTTCCTCTCCATTCCTTCTTTGTTTCTGTCTTTGAGTCTTTCTCCTTCGCTCTTACCTTCCCTTCCCTTTTTTTTACTCTTTCATTTAATCATTCTCCTTTATTCCTCTTCTCCACACATTCCTTCTCCTTCGCTCTTTCCATCTTCAATCCTTACTTCCTATTTGTTCCTGTTCCCTTTTCCCTCCTCTCTTCTTCCTCTTCTGTCCGTTTCCTTTCCTTCACTTTCACTTCATTCTTTCTTGCTCTTCCCTCTTTCTGTCTTTGCTTCTTTTATCCTCCTCCTAATTTTGTCTCTTGTTTCCTTTCCCTCCTTCAATGCTTCCTTCCTCCCCTTTTCTCTTCTCTTCTACACTTCCTTTCCTCCTTTTCTCGTCGTCCATCTACCATTCTTTTCCTCTATCTTCCTTTCATTCCTTCCCTTCTCTCCATCCTCAAACATCACTTTCTCTCCTTTCCTCTCTGTCCTTGTTTAATACCCTTCCTTCCTTTCCTTCCTCTGTGCCCTTCACTGCATCCTTCTTTCTTTCCTTCCTCTCTTCTCCTTCTCTCCTTTTATTCTTCCTCCTCTTTGTGAATGTTTGAGTCAGATTTTTTTCCTCTGAAGCTTCAAACAAAATTAAAGTAAATAAATTTAAAAAAAAAAATCACATTTTAATAAACAAATTTATTTTTATTCGTCTAAAGATTCATCAGTTTGTCTCTTTTAACAACTGAACAAAAACAAACATATTTATAGCTGCTTTCACCCAGTGTGTGTGTGTGTGTGTGTGTGTGTGTGTGTGTGTGTGTGTGTGTGTGTGTGTGTGTGTGTGTGATGTAAATGTGTGATTTACTGCGGCAGCACTTTAATAAAAAGGATTTTTATTGCAGTGAACCTCAGAGATCACACCTCCTGCTGTCACGCTCACTTACACAGGCTGCAACACACACACACACACACACACACACACACACACACACACACACGTAGTCACTATGGCTGATAAAGTATTCAGGTGTAAATCTCGTCCGTTCTCTCCTCAGTTATGATTTAATGTTCTGACGTTATCGGAGAGTTGGAGTGCAGCATATGTTAACTAATCTGTGTGTGTGTGTGTGTGTGTGTGTGTTTGTGTGTGTGTGTGTTTGTGTGTGTGTGTGTGTCTCTTTCAGGATTGATAAGTCCACAGTCAGCGCTCTGAGAGCTCGGTGAGTAAAAAGTGTGTTACATGGTGTGAATTTTGTTCTCAACATTTTTCTGGTTTCTCTTTTTTTTTTGATTAATTAAAGTTAATTTCTCTTCGTCATTTATTTTTTTGGAGTTTTTGAAGTTTCATTTGTTGTCTCTGCTATTTTGTTTTGATGTTTTTGACTTTATCCTTTTCTTTATTGATGAGTCTTTTATGTTTTGGGTCGTTTTATTCCGTCATTTTTTTTTTGTCTATATTGTTTTCGTTTCAGACTTTTTAGTTTTTATTATTTTGTTTGTTTTTTGGTTAAGAATGTTTATGTTTGTTGTTGGTATAGTTGATATTTTTATGTCAAGTTTTTGTTTGGTTTAGCTTGAGTTAATTTCTCCTTTTTTTTTTGTTCTTTTGATTTAAGTTCTGTTTTCATTTGTTGTTGTCTCCAGTTGGTTGTTTGGTTTCTGATGTAATGTTTTTGTTGTTTTGCTCCTTCTTTTTTTGATTTTTGTTTTGTTCAGTTTCATTTGTATGTTTCTAATTTATGTTTTTGTTGATTTTTTCAAAGAATTTGGATGTTTTTCTGTTTTTGTTTCATTATTAAATGTTTTGTTTTGTCTTTTTTCAGTTCTGTTTGCGTCATTTTGTTTTCATTTTAAATCACTTACATTGATTTTTTTTCTGTTTTGATGTTTTGAGTCATGTTTTTTTTCTTTTTATTATTTCAATACTTGTTACTTATGTTTTGTTATTTATTAACTTCCAGAATGACCCTGATGAAAAGTTTCCCTCCCCCAGTTCTTAACAGCGTGTATTTCCCCCTTTAACATCAATGACAGCTTGAAGTCTTTGTGCTCGTTGTGGATGAGGGTCTTTATTTTCTCAGATGGTAAAACTGACCATTCTTCTTGGCAAAAAGCCTCCAGTTCCTGTAAATTCTTGCTCTGTCTCGCATGAACTTGTAACGCTCAGAATCACTTTCCTGCTCTACAACACAAGGGGGAATCTTTACGGGAAACCAATAGCTAAGAAAAAGTAACTCAACCCAATCAAAAACAATTCAAACTCAATCTTTGACTGGGCCAGAATCAAAACAAAGAGAAAAAGCGAAATTAGGCAGCAACGGGTATTAAATGATCCCGCTATCCGACAGCCCCAAACAACAATTAAAGCAATCACAAAAAACAATGAGGAAACCCCCAATGAACCCCCACAATGCAATTTCTCATATACTAAATAAATCAAACTTCATTTTCAAACGAAAATTCCCCGGTTGACAACGAAAAACTGTTTTAAAGAGTCTTAATTTAAACAAAAGTCCGTCTGTGCCATACGCTGTCCAACCTGAAGTGTCTTTACGCACGTGAATTTTCCATAATCCACAAGGAAATTCAAAAGGAAACAGTCCAAAAAGAAAGATCGATCAAACAAAAATCTCTGGTATACCAGGCCAAGCAAAAAGACAAAAAACGAAACGATCTCACCGGATCTCCAGGTGAAAGAAAAGTCGGCAAACAGCCTCTTTGTTCTCCTCCGCGCCACAGGTGCTCAGCGTCAGCAGGAGGAGCTCAGCTGCTTAACATCCACAAATTCAGCGATTCTTACCAGCGACCGTGAAAATCAGTTTACAGTTTTATTTCATAAATCACTTGAATTCGTGTCCCGTTTTTTTCCTTTCCACCTTTTCTTTCCCGGTAACTCTCTCCGACCAACCAACCCCTTCCTCTACGACACATCCTACTTATATAATTTCTGTTGTCATACATTCATTTAGTTTTTACACCCATACATCATACACATTTCTTAGCATCCATTTGTAATTTTCATTCTTAGCACCCATGCATATTTTATTTACAGGGAACATTTAACTTCAAGCCCCATCACAAAGAACACTTTTATTTTCCTTTCTTCTTGTTCTCTTTTTATTTACCTGCATATGGACTTATATTTTACTTTAAGGTGACTCCGTCACAAACTGCAGGTTTGAGATCTCCCCAGAGTGGCTCAATGATATTGAGGTCAGGAGACTGAGATGGCCACTCCAGAACCTTCACTGTTTCAGATCGACGTGTGTTGATCGATGAAGACAAACCTCCAGGCTGTTCGTCGTGTGTTTGGTCTCTAAATTCAGACTCATAAATCTAAACACCGACACGAGGACACACATGTGACTGACGCACATCTGTGTGTGTGTGTGTGTGTGTGTGTGAGTGTGTGAGAGAGAGAGCCTGAAGGAAGGTGACCTGTCTATCTGTAGAGATGTTTCTGCTCCTTTTTTCCTGCAGCGATTTTCCCTGATTCACATTTCATCATCTGTCCTTCAAACAGCTCCCTCCATTCATCATCTATGTCTCTCTCTCTCTCTCTCTCTCTCTCTCTCTCTCTCTCTCTCCGTCCATCTGCTCATCAACTGTTGTTTGTCGCCTGACGTCCGTGTTGATAGAGAAAAGAAAGAAAACATTTTTCTGCCCGTTCCTGTTTTTCTTACTTTATTGTTGTTTTTTTCAAAGATGTTTATTTTGATCTCGGGTTTGACGACAAAAGTTTCTTCCGTTACGGGTAAATAAACGTTAATCGTCATCACTGAGAAATCACAAGAAGATAGAAAATGACAGAAACTCAGTCAGGAAACAACAAAAATAAGACTCAAGGAAAAAAGGGTAACGCAAAAAATAGTAACGTTTGCTTTTCATCTTTTAAATACAGTCACAAATCAAAAAGCTGTGTCAACAAATCTTTTTGAAATTTACATTACAAGATGCTTAAAGAATTGCCTTTTAATTTCCCATTTTTTTCTAATTTCTTTTATCCCATTTTGGCCTTAGTTTGTTTTAATTCTGAATTTGTGGGGTTTTTGTATTTGTTATTTAGTTTTTTTTGCTTGCAGCTGATTCTTGACTGGTTTTTACTCTGATTTTTTTTTTTGTCTATGATTTGATTTATTTGTTTAAGTTCTTTTCTCTTGTTTTCTCTTGATTTGGTTGTTTTTAATTTCTTGTTTTTGGTTTATGATGAATTTATTTTTATTGTTTTCTTGTGTTTTTAATTTTTTAATTTTTTTGTGTTTTTTTTTTTCCTTGGAAATTTGGTGGTTTTACTTTTATGTTGTTGTGTTTATTTTTATTTTGTAATGTTAATCTTTTTTTTTTTTTTTGGTNTCTCTCTCTCTCTCTCTCTCTCTCTCTCTCTCTCTCTCTCTCTGAGGCGCAATAATCCTGCTCGTCCCTAGTGTTATCAGTGAGAGAGAGAGAGTGTGTGTGTGTGTGTGTGTGTGTGTGTGTGTGTGTGTGTGTAAAAGAGAGAGAGAGAGAGAGAGAAAGGGGGGATGCTGGTGTAGTCGAGTTGAGATGCTCAGTAATCGACGGCAGCGCAACAATGCCGCACGACCACTGGTGAGTCTGGCATCTCCTCTCATCCTCCATCTGTGTGTGTGTGTGTGTGTGTGTGTGTGTGTGTGTGTGTGTGTGTGTGTGTGTGTTTTCACTGCAGCTTCTTTCTGGTGCATTCATGTTACATGATGCATTCAAGAGTTTTTACACTGTTGGAGATCATCAGGTTGCATGTTTGTAATTTTACATGATAGTGCTATAAGATGTGTGTGTGGTGTGTGTGTGTGTGTGTGGTGTGTGTGTGTGTGTGCGCATGTTAAAGCTGTTGCTCTGACCTTTAAATCAGCTCATGTGTCCGTTTAAACTCTTGATTTCCCCTCGAGAGAAGCAGAAATCTGCCTCTGATCGGGTGGAAACTTGATTTTTTTTCTCTGGAGAATCAGTTCTGAGAAATAAAAAGAAAAAAGAAATTCACGATTTTAGTAAGATAAATAATAATAAAAGAAAAGAAAAAACACATTTTCATTTACTAAATCAGGGTGAAAGTCTTATTTTGACTCATTTAAACCAATTTTGACCATTTGAAAGAGAGTAAAGAGGTAGAGATGGATCTAAATCTGCAGAAAACCTCTGAGAAAATGATTGATGTTTCATTCTTTCTGAGTCAAAGACGTTTCCCTAAAGTGCATTAAGCCTGTAGCACATCATACATATGTGTGTGTGTGTGTGTTTGCATGCATGTGTGTGTGTGTGTGTGTGTGTGTGCATCCAAAGGGCAGACACTCGTCTGTCTAGAAACAGAAGCCGGCAGCGTCTCCTCTCTCTCTCCCTCCTGCTGCTGTCGCTGTTGTTGTTATTTATGATGTTGTTTTCACCACTTTGTCTTTTTTACGTTGTTGTCGACGCAGCCGCCGACTCATTTGGCGCCTGGAGAATTTAATTAGACTCCGAAAACGAGAGAAAGAAGAAGTGTAAACAGACGCGAGGCTGCAGACAAACGTCTCTGCAGGTGTTGGAGAGAAAGTGACGGCTATAAACTCAACAAAGTGCAGATTTATCTTTTTAATGTGGAGCTGCAGCAGTTTGAAGTGTTTTCTGTGTGTATGTGTTCGACACAGAGACTCGGCAGCGCCCCCTAGAGGCTGAACAGATCATTAAACTCACATTATTAAAGTCTTAAGTCATCCAGCTGGCGTTACATAAGAAGAGACAAACAGAGCTTTTGGTGTCAGAGTGAAACGTTTCCAAACTGCAGAGTTCATCAGGACCAGCAGGGGGCGACTCCACAGGTCACACTGAGCTTCAGTCCACAAGGAAATGTTTCTGCTACGCAACTGATTTTTATCACTCAGTGAACATTTTCCAAATTTCTTTCATTCTATTACATCATTCTATTACTTTTGAGGCAACTATTGAACTCATTCTCCTCTTGCTTTGGTTTCATTTCACTGCTTTTATGCCATTTTTGCCCTCCTTCTATTGCATTGATTTTATTCTATTGGCCCTATGTTATTGTTTTTATTTCATTTTTGACCTCATGCGATCGCATAGATTTTATTTTATTGCCCTCCTTCTATTGCATTGATTTCATTCTATTGACCTCATTCCTTTGTTTTCATTCTATTGCTTTGCTTTCATGCCATTACTGACCTCATTGTATTATTTTCATTTTATTTCACTGATCTCATGCTATTACTTTCATACCGCTGTTGACCTTAAGTCTATTGCTTGTATTTCATTCTATTGACCTCATTCTACTGCTTCCATGACATTATTGACCTTAGTTCTATAGCATTGGTTTAAGTCCACTGACCTCATTCAGTTGTTTTTATTTCATTGTATTGTGCGCTTGCTCTTGCTTTCATAGCATTATTGACCTTAATTCTATTGCTTTTATTTCATTCTATTGGCCTCATTCTACTTCTCTGATTTTATTCTATTGACCTCAATCTATTGCTTATATTATTTACTTTTATTCTGTTGCTTTGATTTCATTCCACTGCCCTCATTCTATTGTTTTTAATTTGATTCTACTGACCTCATTCTATTGCTTTTATGCCATTTTTGACCTCATTCTATTAACTTCATTTAAATGTATTTTGCTGTTGTTTTTGCTTTCATAGAATTATTGACCTTACTTCTATTGCTCTTGTTTCTTACTATTGACCTCATTCTGTTGTTTTTATTTCATTCTACTGACCTAATGCTATAGCTTTCATACCATTATTGACCTTAATTTTACTACTTTTATTTTATTCCTTTGCCCTTAATTCTACTACTTTCATGTCATTATTAACCTTACTTTTATTGCTTTGATTTAAATCTGTTGATCTAATCATACTGATTTGATTTCGTCTTCTTGACCTTATTCTATTGCATTTATTTCATTCTACTGACCTCATTCAATTATTTTTATTTCATTGTATTGTGCTCTTGCTCTTGCTTTCATAGCATTATTGACCTTAATTCTATTGCTTTTATTTCATTCTATTGGCCTCATTCTCCTTCTCTGATTTTATTCTATTGATCTCATCCTACTGATTTGGTTTCATTCTACTGACCTCATTTTTGTTGCTTTTATTTCACTCTATTGGCCTCATTTTCCTTATCTGATTTCATCATTTTAACCTCATTCTATTGCTTTTAAGCCATTTTTAACCTTACTTTTTATTGCTTTGATTTAATTCCATTGAGCTCATCCTACTGATTTTATTTCATTCTTCTGACCTTCTTCTATTGCTTTTGTTTAATTCTGTTAACTTCATTCTATTGCTTTTATAGAATTCTATTAACCTCATTCTATTGCTTTTATTTCATTCCATTGACCCTATTCTACTGCTTTGATTACATTCTACTGATCTCATCATACTGATGTGATTTGATTTCTTGACCTCATTCTTTTGCTTTAATACCATTATTGACCTTAATTCTGTCGCTTTGATTTGATTCTATTGACCTCATTTTTTTTGTTCTTGGGTCAATGTGTTGACCTTTTTCTACTGCTTCGATTTATCTATCGACCTCATTCTTTTGTTTTGGGTCAGTCTATTGACTCGTTCTCTCATTTTGTTGAGAGAATGAACACCTTTTAAAAAAGAAAAATATCCGTAGCGTTATCACAGAGTCATAAACACTGTTAAAAATCCCACAAGTGTAAAAAAAAAAAACGTAATCAGAGTTTAAGAAGACCTCTTTCTGCACTCTCGTGATCTGTGTTTATACACTTGCTGTCACTTTCTGTGCCATCGACACGCTCAGCTTCATTGAGTTTTGTCACTCAGGGAATATTAGATATTTAATTAGTCACTTTGTCTCCAGATCTGTTTGGTCCACATTCGTACGCTTCATGGAAACGTGCAGAAACATGAACAAAATGCACGCAGAGCATGAACAGGAGGCTCTGTCTGTATTTAGTTTAACTTCTTCTTTAAAATGTTTTGGCTGTAAATCTCTGCTCAGGTGTTTCCTTTCCTCCTGTGGTCAGTGGATCAGTGTCACTTCCTGTGTGAGGGTCTTTGAGCGTCAGTGGAAGAAAAACCCGAGTCGCTGGTTTGGTTTTCTTGGGTGTTAAAGTGTTTTTGTCCCCGTGGGGTCGGTCTGTCAGGAGCATCTGTCTCTTCAGATCTGTTGAAGCTCGGCTCCCGGGTCTCGTCCCTCAGACGCTCTGATTTTAAAACTCTTCCAGGCTTTGACGCTCGCTGGCTTCAGTCCTTCGCCGTCTTGCAGCGAGCGGCTCAATCTGCTCTTCGAACCTTCGGGGCGAGTTTTTGAGGACGGAGGAGGACTTGGACTCAGACGCTGGACTCGTCTCTGGGTTTGTTGTGATTTTTGTGGACAGACGCCCCCGGTGTCGCTGGGAGTCAAAAAGCATTTCGTGAGTCTGCGGAATAAATTTGTGTTTTTTTTATGTTTTATGAAGCTGTTCACAACGACCTTCATTAATCATGACCTCTGGGACGAAGCGCGAGTAGATGCTGGAGCCGGAAAGGGATGTCTGAAGCCAGGAGAGTGTCACAGCATCCAGATATTAGACAGAGACTTTTGTCGAATATTCGTATCCCCCATTGGTTGCAACCATCGACTGTATATAGAATAAACAGCGTGCTTCCGCCTGTCACCGTTCTACGATTTTGAAGCCAAAAAACCCCGTTTCTCTAGCCGCCATTGTGCAGCCAGAGTCTGCGCAGTAGAGAATTTCCAGTGGACCCAAGTAAAAAAGAGAAATAAAATATTTATTTCTTCTTCTTCAGAAGGTTTAGTCTCCTTTTGGCTCTTTCCTGAAGTTTCTTATATCCCCGATAAAAACTACTCACGAACGGCAGCTGTCAACTATCGTAAAACTAAACTTATATCACGGTTTTTAACGTCCAATAACTAATGAGAAACTAGCCTGTTTTTTTGGCCTGCACTCATGTTTTAGTATTTAGCCTGTGTATTAGTCATTGGCCTTTGTTTGAGCCTTTAGCTCCTGTTTTAGCCTTTAGCTCCTGTTTTATCCTTTAGCTCCTGTTTCAGCCTTTAGCTCCTGTTTCATCCTTTAGCTCCTGTTTTATCCTTTAGCTCCTGTTTTAGCCTTTAGCTCCTGTTTCACCCTTTAGCTCCTGTTTTAGCCTTTAGCTCCTATTTAAGCCTTTAGCTCCTGTTTTAGTCTTTAACTCTTGTTTCAGCCTTTAGCTCCTGTTTAAGCCTTTAGCTCCTTTTTTATTCTTTAGCTCCTGTTTCACCCTTTAGCTCCTGTTTTAGTCTTTAGCTCCTATTTTAGCCTTTAGCTCCTGTTTCATCCTTAAACTCCTGTTTCAGCCTTTAGCTCCTGTTTAAGCCTTTAGCTCCTGTTTCAGCCTTTAGCTCCTGTTTCATCCTTTAGCTCCTGTTTTAGCCTTTAGCTCCTGTTTTAGTCTTTAGCTCCTGTTTCACCCTTTAGCTCCTGTTTCAGTCTATAGCTCCTGTCTAAGCCTTTAGCTCCTGTTTTAGCCTTTAGCTCCTGTTTCAGCCTTTAGCTCCTGTTTTACCCTTTAGCTCCTGTTTCAGCCTTTAGCTCCTGTTTTAGTCTTTAGCTCCTGTTTAAGCCTTAAACTCCTGTTTAAGCCTTTAGCTCCTGTTTCACCCTTTAGCTCCTGTTTTAGTCTTTAAGCTCCTGTTTCAGCCTTTAGCTCCTCTTTTAGCCTTTAGCTCCTCTTTTAGCATTAAGCTGGCAGTTTAGCCTTTAGCCTGTGCTCTTTCACTCACCTGTGTAGCTGTCTCTCTCTACTGTTGCCAACTTAGTGACTTTATCTCTGCATTCAGCAAGTTTCCAGAACCCTTTAGTGACTCTTAATTAAAAAAATATATATATCTATGGCGTTATTCAGTGTCGAAATCCCATAAGTGTAAAAAAAAATAATCATAGCGCAAGAAGAACCCTCTCTGCACGCTCCAGAAATGAGCCTTTAAATCCACTGTGGCTAAAGTAGAAATGTATTTTGGATCGAGGGAAATTGCCCCGAGCTGTTGTTGTAAGAGAAAAACCCTCAGTGTTAAAGCCTGAATCTTCAGATTTTAATTTGGGTGAATTAAATTAAAGGTGCTGAAGAATCCTCAATGATCTGAAGTGTTTATTCCACTCTGATCAGTTTTAGAGGAACAAATATAGACGTGTGTCGGCCTTTGACTGGAAACTGAAGTCCTGGCGTCCCGCTGCTGTCACATTACTTCACGGCAAAGCAACTCGAGGGTTAAATTTAAATGTTAATGAGCAGCTTTGATGTTCTCCCCCAGCCTCGAGGGCGTCCTGGTTTGAAAAGAAAATTCATAAATACATTTTTCATGACTTTACAGGCTGGCGAATCACCTGGAACTGCTCCATGAAGAAACAGATGAAACCGACAAACATCCTCATGTCTCTATATTTAATTTATGAGCAGTGAACGTTCTTTAACACAGCAGGACGGAGACGTTAACGTGGATCAGTAAACATCTGTCACACCTGCTGTCAGGATGTGAAAACACTTTGTAAATACTTAAACATGGAAAGAATGGATGTGATAAAAAACGGGTTATACATCAAACTGATATCAGGATGCGTTTCCTCCACTCTCACATCGTTTTGACCTTAAACAGAAACAGATTTGAGACGTGTTTTCTCCCTCTTTGTGTCAAGATCATGACATACCATAAAGCAACACTGCTGAAAACTTTACAAATAGGGTTGCCCGATACTCAGAAAAAAAAACAATTTTGCAATATTTTTGTTTCCTTCGATACATATTGTGATATTTTTAAAGTTTCCTGCTTCACTGTGTTCAGCTGAATTCTCCCTGAAATAATGATAATGGACTCTCACCTAATCACCTCTGTGTCTCTCTGCCTCTGTAAACAAGATCAGACTTTTCAATAACATGCTCTATAATAAGAATAATATAAGACAGGGATATTAATAAAATCTGTGAACATGCTGCGCTGCTGCTCCTGCACCTGCGCACTAGAGCCACACTGCAAAAACTGAGATCTAAGCAAGTCATTACGTCTTATTTTTAGTAAAATTTGTCTTACTATTCTTGATTTGAGCCACATTTACTAGACAAGGTCATAAAACTGTCTCATTTCAAGTTTTTTAAAGACAAAAATGAGGCATCAATTCAGGCATTAAATGTATAATGAGTGGACGTAACAACGTTCGGCTCAAACTGAAGCCTCCAGCAGATGTCCCGCCCCCTGGTGTCTGGCTGCAGTATAGGTCATAAGCCCCGCCCCCTGGTGTCTGGCTCCAGTATAGGTCATAAGCCCCGCCCCCTGGTGTCTGGCTGCAGTATAGGTCATAAGCCCCGCCCCCTGGTGTCTGACTGCAGTATAGGTCATAAGCCCCGCCCCCTGGTGTCTGGCTGCAGTATAGGTCATAAGCCCCGCCGCCCCATGTATTCCAGATATCCATCCATCCATTTTCTATACCGTCTATCCTGCTAGTCAGGGTTGCGGGTGGCTGGAGCCTATCCCAGCTGTCATTGGGCGAGAGGCGGGGTTCACCCTGGATTGGTCGCCAGTCAATCACAGGGCTGACATAGAAACAAACAATCATTCACACACACACTCACACCTACGGTCAATTTAGAGTGATCAATTGACCTAACGTGGGCATGTTTTTGGACTGTGGGAGGAAGCCGGAGTATGCATGCACGGGGAGAACATGCAAACTCCGCACAGAAAGGCCCACCATGCGACCTTCTTCTTCTTGCTGTGAGGCTGGAGCGCTACCCGCTGCGCCACCGTGCAGCCTGTATTCCAGATATGAGCTTAAAAAAACTTTTAAACTTAAAAAAATTACGATACCTGGTAGAAACGTTTCTCTCATCCTTACTCTAAGGTAGTATGATGATGTCATCTGGCTGCATGGTGTTCAGGTGTTTTTTTTTCTGAGAAGTTAGTTTCTCATTAGTTATTGGATGTTAAAAAACGCGATATAAGTTTCGTTTTACGATAGTTGACAGCTGCCGTTCGTGAGTAGTTTTTATCGGGGATATAAGAAACTTCAGGAAAGAGCCAAAAGGAGACTAAACCTTCTGAAGAAGAAGAAATAAATATTTTTATTTCTCTTTTTTACTTGGCTCCACCGGAAATTCTCTACTGCGCAGACTCTGGCTGCACAATGGCGGCTAGAGAAACGTGTTTTTTGGCTTCAAAAACATAGAACGGTGACAGACGGAAGCACGCGGTTTATTCTATATACAGTCAATGTTCATAACGGTAACAATATGTTTTCGTTTGCTCTGAGTTTGCATCATTGTTCAGACCCGACAGACGATATTTTGTAGAAACAGTTCAGAGGGGAACAAGACATTCAGGTGAGTCAGTCAGAAAGCATCAGGGTGACATTTGGAAAAAAAGCAGCCGACGCGTCACAATCCACCTTAACGAGTCCAGGAACCTTTGAAAAGTTCAACCTTCCAGACGAAGGAACTTTTCAGACTTTGACAGGAACTAAATTTAGTCGTTTATTCCTCAAATCTGCGCTGAGTTCATGGAAAGGTTCCTTGTCTCCGGGGACATTTCTGAAAAGATCTGATGTCGTCTGTTTTCTGCGTTTCAAACTGAACTCGTCCTGAACTTCACGCGTTAAGCTCCCGAGGCCCAGTGCATTGTGGGAATGGCCCGCAGGAGTACTTGACATCAGTGACTCACGTGAACGTGTGTGTATTAATGTGTGTGTCGATGATGATGTGAGCTGATGTGACAGCCGCGATAACGAACTGGCTGAGAGACGACGAAAACGTGAAGCTGTTAGAACACACACACACACACACACACACACTCACATCTTGGAATTCCAACAATGTGGGAAAACTCCTTTCTAGACTTTTTCATTCTGATTCCAAGCTTACTTTTGTGGTTTCACGGTTTTTCGTCCCTTCCAGAATAAGTGTCCTCACATCTTGAGTGTGTGTACAAGCACAAGACCCCACAATGTAACAAAAACAAACATATACACACGACACACACACACACACACACACTCAGACACAGATTTAAATTGACTTTTGAAACTTAGTTCAAAAGTTGTGCAGCTCTCCAAAATCATCTCACATCTCCGAGCATCGCCACACACTCACTCACACACTCTCTACATGTTCACACACACACACACACACACACATACACACACATAGTAACACATCTTGGAATTCCTACAAAGTGGGAAACCTCCTTTCTAGACTTTTCCTTTCTGTTTCCAAGCTTATTTTTGTTGTTACTAGAATAAGTGTCACCTCATAGTGAGTGTGTGTGTGTACAACAATAAGACCCCACAATGTAACAAAAACAAACACACACACACACACACACACACACACACACACACACACACACACATACATCTTGGAATTCCAACAATATGGGAAAACTCCTTTCTAGACTTTTTCATTCTGATTCCAAGCTTACTTTTGTGGTTTCACGGTTTTTCGTCCCATCCAGAATAAGTGTCCTCACATCATTAGTGTGTGTACATGCAGAAGACCCCACAATGTAACAAAAACAAACACATATACACACTCAGACACACACACTCAGACACAGATTTAAACTGACTTTTGAAACTTAGTTCAAAAGTTGTGCAGCTCTCCAAAATCATCTCACACCTCCGAGCATCGCCACACACTCACTCACACTCTCTAGTTCATCCACACACACACACGCACACACACACACTCACACACCCCTCACAGAGCGACCTTTTCCCTCTCAGCAGGGTTCCTGTCTCCTCTTACTCTCCGTTCTCGTCCTCTTGTCGTCTCTTTGTGACCTTTTCCTTCTCTCCTGGACTCTAATCTCACTAATCGCTCCCTGAGGACATGGAAACTCAGCCGCTGCTCTTCACAGAGCTGTGGGTATAAATAAAAACATTAAAACAGCAACAAACTTAAAAGCTGAAAGCCTCATGTGGCGGCAGATTCCTGAGGATAATCTCCTCAGAAGGTTCAGAAGTTTGTAATGCGACAACAGGAACATAAACATGTTTATTGCTGCTGTGAAGATCGGCTTTTTGAATGGGTGTGTATGTAGTTCCTGGTGTTTCTGTAACCAGCCTCTAGTGGACACCCGTGGTACTGCTATTCTTGAATAGGAGAGAGACATTTGTGAATCGAAGCACGTTAGGGGAGTCTCAGAAATCCACACACAAATGCAGCGGGGTTCACAGCGAAATATATTTGTGTGCATTGAAATTCATTTATGAATTCTGCTCTGTGCATTTGTGAATTTTGAGACTGTTCTAACTTTATAAGACTAAAAAAGGAGCTCAAGTTGAAAGTGTGAAAAAAGGAAAAAGTATTTATTTGCGTGACCTTATTGGGATATTTGGAGATAAAATTCAAATACTTTCCATGTTGGTAATCATCCCATCATCCCTCTAAATAACCTCCTCCTCTTTTTTCTCTCTGTCCTTTATGAATCCAAAGTAATTTCAGCAATCTGACATTTCCACTGAAAAGAGATAAAAGTGGAACAGCCAGAGGGGCGGCGAGCTCGCTGGGAGGACCGTGACCTTGTGTAAATGTGTGTGTGTGTGACTGTGTGTGTGAGTGAGTGAGAGGCGCACAAAGCGAGCGATGCAGCATGAAAAACCTGTGAAACACCAAAACGAAACAGAGAGAAAGAGAGAAAAGAGGAAGCAGCAGCAGCAGGGACACTTTGAGGGTAAATTTAGTCTGTTTACAACATTTTAATAAATCCTCCGAGTGTTGGCGACATGAAACGGCGTCCAAAAATAATCTTCACAAACCGATGAGGATTTTTTTATTTAGCTCTTTGTACAGAAACAGATTCAGATGCAGGCTTGTGTTTTTATCCGTGTTGTAATCTGAGGTTGATTAGCGATGTTGTGACACCTCAGCGGGCGTTTTGACACCTCGGATCAGGAACATCTGATAATGACGCTGTGATGTCATCGACCTGCTGGTGCTCGGCTCAGCGGGAAACAAACATCGCCGAAGGAGTGTTTGTTTCTCTTATTACTTCAGTCCAAACAACACTCAGAGCTGAGTCATCAAGAAACACGAGAGCAAAGATTATCGACAAACAAACCGATCACGGACAAGTTTGCTGCATGAGAATAACCAATCAGATTTTATCATGATATTCTGAACATTCAATACAAACATCAGCTTTCAGTTTCATCCCATCAGCTTTTGAAACTTAAGGATATTCTTGTAAATTTAATTTCATTATATTTTAACTCAAGCCTTGTTTATGAAAATCTCAGTTCATCAACTTTCATGTATAAAAATTACTGAAAAGTCTCAACAAGTTATTGCTAATACTGAAATTGCATTCTCGAAATGTACAAATTAATTAACACAGAGAATTAAACAGACAAGAAGTTTGCAGCTGGTGCTGACTGGCTCAACCGTTTCCCGGTGTAAATGAATAATTTGGTTGAATTTATCATATTTTTCCTTTTTTGGTTGAGCAAGATTTTTGTGAGTAAGGAATTAAACATCTTTCCTGCAGAAACGCCTGGTCTGCACATTTATTCAAACAAATAAATACCACAGCTACTAAGTGGTATTTTATGGTAGTACATATATGGGTCAATGAGGTGACGTCCCCTTTTTTGTGTCTGAGTGCAATATTTCCTTCCATCATGAATTGAGTATTTCATCACATGTATTTCTTTATTCTATGAAACCTGTGTTATTTGAACACATCTTTAAACTATTAAAATATAACATGTTTTTTTGTGTTTTGGTTCCTCAAACCCCCAAAATGTCAGGTGGTGCAACCGTCCTGACAAGTATCCACAGTAATTAAACTCTAAAAATTGAATGTCAGTTATTGTAAATGGAAATTAAAAATACAGTGGCATTATTTTATGCTTGAACCTTTTTAAANTTTTATGGTAGTACATATATGGGTCAATGAGGTGACGTCCCCTTTTTTGTGTCTGAGTGCAATATTTCCTTCCATCATGAATTGAGTATTTCATCACATGTATTTCTTTATTCTATGAAACCTGTGTTATTTGAACACATCTTTAAACTATTAAAATATAACATGTTTTTTTGTGTTTTGGTTCCTCAAACCCCCAAAATGTCAGGTGGTGCAACCGTCCTGACAAGTATCCACAGTAATTAAACTCTAAAAATTGAATGTCAGTTATTGTAAATGGAAATTAAAAATACAGTGGCATTATTTTATGCTTGAACCTTTTTAAACTAAACATTCTTTGCAAATAAAAAGAATTTTAAAGCTGTTGAGAAATTTAAAAAACTTTTGTCCCGTGTGTCAATAAAACATCAAAAAGAAAATCATTGTTTTCTAGCTTAGTGACATTATCAAACATTCTAGCAACCGTTTTGTTGCCCAGCTCCACCTTAGACGGTATAAACAGCCCCGCTAACACCTGCAGCATCACGCGAAACAAACTCTTGAGCCACACACCTGACTTACTGCAGGTAAATGAGATTTGCTGCAACAACGTATGATTCTTTCTCTGTGTTGCTCAGGATAGCCTCTCCTACTCGCTGTTATCAACACACAAAGTCATTTACGTGCTGTGATGGCAACCCTGGGTCTAATATTAGATATTTATTAATAAGTTTCTGTTGAATTTTATTTTGTGCGCTACATAGATTTTCTTGTGCGCCGAGAATGTACAAGTAGTGCGCGATTGCGTACGCGCGCAGCTTAGAGGGAACATTGGTCATGACTGCTTTCGTAAACTTTTTCATCAGTTTTGTGGCCTCACTGCTTCATAATCATTTTTCCTCATTTGATGAATTGTTACAAACACAAACCTGTAAATTGGGTTTAGAGGCGGGACGTCCTTTCCAGCCAATCAGCAACTAGAACAGTCAGTGACATCATTTTCGTCCAATCATAATGAGCAGGTTCCATCTGGCCATAATGAGTCATAGCGCTGAGACACACACGAGTCATCGCTGACAATCTAGCATCTGATTGGCTAATCGAGGTCAAAGCCTGCGTTATGTCAGACAGGTGGTTTCTATGGCAACCAGGTGGAGCGATGTTCAGCGAAGGAAATTAAAGGTCTTTAAGCAGCTGGTGATAACGGCGTGTGTGTGAGGTCATCTACAGCTGGGCGCCGTGTTGAGGAGACACTCATCACTCCTGTGTGTGTGTGTGTGTGTGTGTGTGTATTTGTGTGTGTGTGTGTGTGTGTGTGTGTGTGTGTAGATGTACAACACACACACACACACACACACAAAGTGGATTTTTACAGGCAGTCGAGCAAAGAAAGTTAAAAGTCATCAACAAAACTTCTCAGACACGATTTCAGCGACAAAATTTGAGATGAAACAAATAAATGTTTTATTTTCCCATGATCCTCTGGGCTGGACTCTCTGATTGACTGTTTCTGTTTGTGTCTCTCCAGCAAACAGGAGCTCCTGACCATCTCCAATGTTCCCGTTACAGACTGCCCCCCCTCGCCCCCCAGAACCGCACCCCCCACCATGAAGGTAACACACAGTCCTTTAAACAAGCTTCACCTCGGTGTTTGAGGCCCGCACCTCACAGCTGTCATGCAGTTACTCACATTTCAGCGAAAAAACAACATAGGTATGAACAATAACACTCAAAACTAGTAGCTAAATGATGACACCAAAAACATAACTTCCCAAACAAAGACCAAGTTTAGTTTTTATATTTTCTAGGTCTTAATGATTTCAAAAAGTAAGAAAAATGCCAGAAAATTCTAGATTCCATCCATAACTTCTGTTCATCAGCTTAAAGGAACTCAGAAAATTGACTTCACCTTTTCCAGGTGCTCTTAAAACTAATTTAGTTGAACCAATTTGAATAAATTTATCTCTTAATGTCACTCATGGGTTAAATTATTCCAAATCTGAAAGCATTAACATCTAACTCCAACTAATTTTGACTAATTAAGCAAAGTGAAATGTTACTCAGTTGTCGCCTTCTTTCCTCTCGTGATCTTTTTAAACCTGGAACCTAAATCAACCTAAGCTTGAGAAAATTGTCAAGACAAATTAAATAATAAAACCAATATCAGCCCTTAGTCTGCATATTTTAAACTCCCCATTATTTGATCTGTATTAAACAGGATGTATGTTTTCATTTCAAAAAAGAATAATAATGGAAAACAGACCATTTTTTGATGTTTTATTTTTTGATTCAATGAGCGATACACAGCTTTTTCAGCTTTGTTTATTACTAAATATGCAAGTTAGTAATACTCAGAAGTAGAATAACCCCTCTTTAAAGACTCATTATTTTAGATATTCACTCATAAGACAAAAACTATGTACATTTATCATGGCACAATTATTATCCTTATTATTATCCTTATTATTCACGTGTATTAGTATTAGTAACTGTGACTTATAAGTTTCTCAAGAGGCTTTTTCTGTTTGTATTGTTTTTATTCTGTTTTCAGTTTTGTAAATATATTGTATAGTCACCCTACATATAACTATATTATTAGGAAAATAATATTTGCACATCCCTCTCACAAACTGTGAATAGTTATTGAATGTTAAGATACAGTTTTTTTGAAAATTAAAAGAAAAACAAGGATGTTAAGGAGAAAAAAATCAAAAGACTGTCAAAATGTTTCTCTGCAGACTTTCACTGTTGACATTTTATACCTTTTGTAATTTAGTGAATAACTGTCTGTAAATGGCTCATCCTCTAAATAAAGAATTAAAAAAAAAAACTATGATGAAATGAAATAAACCAGTGGTTCCCAACCTTTTCCAATTCAGGGCCCACTTTCAAGTCTAAAAATTCTTCGCGGCCCACCTCTGACCATATAATTATGGGGGCTGTATAGTGTTAGTGCTTGATTTGTAACAAAGACCCGAAATGTAAGAAAAAAAATGTAATAAAACCCAAAATGTGATAACTGGTCAATGATGTAACAGATGCTGAGCCCAGAAGGTAACAGTCATTTGCCCACGATATAACAACTTGTTAAATGTTGGGTCAGTGATTATAGTCTTGGGATATACAACATTTGTTTAATCAAATTTCAGGGTTTTGTTAAATTTGGGGTCATGTTACATGTTGGGCTTTAACTTGCCGTCTTCAAGGACTTTTCTTATATACAAACGTTTGAACATGTTGAATATCCTTACAAATGTAACCAAGCTTTAATATTTAAATATTATTCTGTACATTTGTATCTTAATATAATTACCCTTCATTAAAATTCAGACTATTTTGAAAATGATTTGGCGGCCCACTTGCAATATCTCCGCGGCCCACCAGGGGGCCACGGACCACAGGTTGGGAATCACTGAAATAAACGAAACCTTTAAATTGAATACCGCCCCCCTCTGTGAACGAGTTATTATCACAATATCGGTGTTTAAATGTTTTTAATGAAACAGTTTTGACCCTGCTGGTCCATTACTTAAAAAAGATTTTGCACTAATGCTACTTTACATCTGTCGTTAGAAGAAGGTAACAAACATTTCCTTTCTCTTTCCGCAGTCGGCTCATTTCTTCGACATGATGGATAAGATGGAGGTAAGTGTTTAATCAGAATCTGTGTGCGAGGAGTTATTTTCCTTTTTTGTGAAACAGAAACTGAGTTTACAAGAACCTGAAAACATGAATATGACACACAGACATCAGGCTGTGACACTGAGTGTGTACATATGAGCTAAAAAAGTGCCAACTTTTCCTCTTTGTTTGTTGCCACGCCTATAGAGTAACAAAAATGTCTTTAATAACTTTCCATCCTCGAGTTGATGCACACTGAAAAGAGATTTTTTTTTTTTTTTAAATGCATCACACTGATGGGTGTACAGTTGTAATGTGCCTGTGCAGGTTGTTAATGGAGCCTGCTCAAAACAAAAAAAAATTACTCTAAATGTAATTAGAGATACCTTGAATTGTAATTATAGATATCTACAATTCAGTCGCAGATATCCATAATTCACATTGTTGGATGTCTGAAATAACATACCAGATATCTTAAATGAGAAACCCCCCATACACATGAATGGAAAAAAGTGACGTATTTTGGATCGATATCTGTAATTCAATTTCCCCTAGTCAAAATTGAATTACAGATTTCTTTATTCTATATTTTGCCTATTCAAAATTGATTTACAGATACTGTATCTCTATTTTACATTTTGCCTATTGCCCCCTCCTGGCAACAGGAAGTTATGACTTTAATTCAGTTTTATTTATCTTTAAGCAGCGCAAAATCAACATCGTACTGACTGTGTTTGGACCATAAACTGTGTAATGAGTGGACGTAACGACGTTCGGCTCAAACTGAAGCCTACAGCAGATGCCCCGCCCCCTGGTGTCTGGCTACAGTATAGGTCATAAGCCCCGCCCCCTGGTGACTGGCTGCAGTATAGGTCATAAGCCCCGCCTCCTGGTGTCTGGCTGCAGTATAGGTCATAAGCCCCGCCCCCTGGTGTCTGGCTGCAGTATAGGTCATAAGCCCCGCCTCCTGGTGTCTATCTGCAGTATAGGTCATAAGCCCCGCCCCCTGGTGTCTGGCTGCAGTATAGGTCATAAGCCCCGCCCCCTGGTGTCTGGCTGCAGTATAGGTCATAAGCCCCGCCCCCTGGTGTCTGGCTGCAGTATAGGTCATAAGCCCCGCCTCCCCATGTATTTCAGATATGAGCCGGGAAAACTTTAAAAAATTACGATACCTCGTAGAAACGTTTCTCTCATCTTTACTCTAAGGTGGTATGATGATGTCATCTGGCTGCATGGTGTTCAGGTGTTTTTTTTCTGAGAAGTTACTTTCTCATTAGTTATTGGACGCTACAAACCTTGATATAAGTTTCGTTTTACGATAGTTGACAGCTGCTGTTCATGAGTAGTTGTTATCGGGGATATAAGAAACTTCGGGAAAGAGCCAAAAGGAGATTAAACCTTCTAAAGAAGAAGAAATGAATTTTTTTATTTCTCTTTTTTACTTGGCTCCACCGGAAATTCTCTACTGCGCAGACTCTGGCTGCACAATGGCGGCTAGAGAAACGGGGTTTTTTGGGTTCAAAATCGTAGAACGGTGACAGGCGGAGCCACGCTGTTTATTCTATATACAGTCAGTGGGTTTGCACACCAAGCTCTGAAAAGGATGAGGTGTATCAGGCTGTGATAAATCCGCAGCAGAAAATAGTTCCCCCCAAAAATGGCTCCTCACTCCCTTCAGTTTTATCCCGGAGAGAAATAAATGATTTCCCAGCACGAGCCGGAGACAGATCTGTATCCAGAGCCTCAGATCGTCTTTACACTGTGTTCTCTTCCTCGTGGTGACACAGCAGGTGCCAGAAGCTGCAGAGATGAAGACGATTCCCCAGAGACAGAAGGCACGTCTGTCCATCCGTCTGTCCTCACGTCCGTCCACTTCCTCTCTCCATCATTTATCATCTCATTTATTAAAGCAGAAGCAGCATGTCTCTGAGCTCACTGTCAAACAATAATCCCTTAAACATTTCCTTGGAGCGCTCAGTAAAAGTAGAATGTGAGGTTTATTTTTTATTTTCTCAACCTTTATGTCTTCAGGTTAGTCTCAGTGGGATCAGTCATCTCTGCTCCAAAGAGACGAAGTCTGGCAGCAAAATAAAAAAAAGTTTCAACGACAAAACAGTAAAAGTTCCCTGACAGGAATCTGCTGAAACTTTAGCGCACAGACAGACTGAGCTAAGAATCCAAAAATATTCAGGAAGTGAAGAGCGACTGTTAGAAACCAAACACACGATTGTTCCGGTTAAAAAGTGCAGAATACACAAAGGTTTTTTTCCAAGTCAGTTCAGACAAAGAAAGTTTAGACTTTGGTTTTTTAAAGATTAAAGAGAGGAAAATATTCAACCTTAAAATTATTTTACCTCGAGATAAATGTTTGATCATGATCCACAACTTAAAATATTATAGTTTTAGAGGCTAAATCATGAGCTAAAGGCTAAAACAGGAGCTCAAGGCTTAAACAGGAGCTAAAGACTTAAACAGGAGCTATAGGCTAAAACATGAGCTAAAGGCTAAAACAGGAGCTACAGGCTAAAACATGAGCTATAGGCTAAAACATGAGCTAAAGGCTAAAACAGGAGCTAAAAGCTTAAACATGAGCTAAAGGCTTAAACATGAGCTAGAGGCTAAAACATGAGCTAGAGGCTAAAACAGGAGCTAAAGGCTAAAACTGGAGCTAAAGGCTTAAACATGAGATATAGGCTTAAACATGAGCTAAAGGCTAAAACATGAGCTAGAGGCTAAAACTGGAGCTAAAGGCTTAAACATAAGCTAAAGGCTAAAACAGGAGCTAAAAGCTTAAACAGGAGCTAAAGGCTAAAACATGAGCTAGAGGCTAAAACAGGAGCTAAAGGCTAAAACTGGAGCTAAAGGCTTAAACATGAGATATAGGCTTAAACATGAGCTAAAGGCTAAAACATGAGCTAGAGGCTAAAACTGGAGCTAAAGGCTTAAACATAAGCTAAAGGCTAAAACAGGAGCTAAAAGCTTAAACACGAGCTAAAGGCTTAAACATGAGCTAGAGGCTAAAACAGGAGCTGAAGGCTAAAACAGGAGCTAAAGGCTAAAACATGAGCTAGAGGTGAAAACAGGAACTAGAGTCTTACTATTAACCAAAGGCCTACAAAAGTGGCTAGAGGCTAAAACATTAGCTAGAGGCTTAAACATTAGCTAGAGGTTAAAACATAACCTAAAGGCTAAAACATGAGCTTAAGGCTAAAACGTGACCTAACAGCTAAAACATGAGCTAGACGCTAAAATAGAATCTAAAGGCTAAAACAGACGCTAAAGGCTTAAAGATGAACTGGAGGCGTTAACATAACTTAAAGGCTAAAAAAGGAGCTAAAGGCTTAAACATGAGCTAGAGGCTAAAACAGGAGCTGAAGACTAAAACAGGAGCTAAAGGCTAAAACATGAGCTATAGGCTAAAACATAAGCTAAAGGCTTAAATGTGACTTAACAGCTAATTCATGAGCAAGAGGCTAAAACAGGAGCAAGAGGCTAAAACATGACCTAAAGGTTAAAACATGAGCTTAAGGCTAAAACATGAGCTAAAAACTAAATCAGGAGCTAAAGGCTTAAATGTGACTTAACAGCTAATTCATGAGCAAGAGGCTAAAACAGGAGCAAGAGGCTAAAACATGACCTAAAGGTTAAAACATGACCTAAAGGTTAAAACATGAGCTAAAGGCTAAAACATTACCTAAAGGCTAAAACATGAGCTTAAGGCTAAAACATGAGATAAAGGCTAAAACATGAGCTAGAGGCTAAAACATGAGCTAAAGGCTAAAACTGGAGCTAAAGGCTAAAACATGAGCTAAAAACTAAATCAGGAGCTAAATTCTAAAACAGGAGCTAAAGGCTTAAACAGGAGCTAGAGGCTAAAACATGAGCTAAAGGCTAAAACATGAGATATAGGCTAAAACAAGGGCTAAAGGCTAAATCAGAAGCTAAATGCTAAAACAGGAGCTTAAGGCTTAAACAGGACATAATGTCTAAAACAGGAGCTCAAGGCTGAAACAGAAGCTAATGTCTAAAACATGAGCTTAAGGCTAAAACATGAGCTAAAGGCTAAAACAGGAGCTAAAGGCTAAAACATGAGCTAAAGGCTAAAACAGGAGCTCAAGGCTAAAACAGGAGCTAAAGGCTAAAACAGGAGCTAGAGGCTAAAACATTACCTAAAGGCTAAAACATGAGCTTAAGGCTAAAACATGAGCTAAAGGCTAAAACATGACCTTAAGGCTAAAACATGAGCTTAAGGCTAAAACATGAGCTAAAGGCTAAAACATGACCTTAAGGCTTAAACAGGAGCAAAAGGCTAAAACATGAGCTGAAGGCAAAAACACATGTTAAAAACCTAAAACAGGAGCTAAAGGCTAAAACATGAGCTTAAGGCTAAAACAGGAGCTAAAGGCTAAAACATGAGCTGAAGGCAAAAACACATGTTAAAACCTAAAACAGGAGCTAAAGGCTAAAACATGAGCTTAAGGCTAAAACAGGAGCTAAAGGCTAAAACATGAGATATAGGCTAAAACATGAGATAAAGGCTAAAACATGAGCTAGAGGCTAAAACATGAGCTAGAGGCTAAAACATTACCTAAAGGCTTAAACATAAGCTAAAGGCTAAAACAGGAGCTCAAGGCTAAAACAGGAGTTAGAGGCTAAAACATGAGCTAGAGGCTTAAACATGGGCTAAAAGCCAAATCAGAAGCTAAATGTTAAAACAGGAGCTTAAGGCTAAAAAAGGAGCTAAAGGCTAAAACAGGAGCTAAAAGCTAAAACAGGAGCAAAAGGCTAAAACAGGAACTAAAGGCTAAAACAGGAGCTAAAGGCCAAAACAGGAGCTACAGGCTAAAACATGAGCTAGAGGCTAAAACATGAGTTAATGGCTAAAACAGGAGCTAAAGGCTAAAACAGGAGCTACAGGCTAAAACATGAGCTAGAGGCTAAAACATGAGCTCAAGGCTAAAACAGGAACTAAAGGCTAAAACAGGAGCTAAAGGCCAAAACAGGAGCTACAGGCTAAAACATGAGCTAGAGGCTAAAACATGAGTTAATGGCTAAAACAGGAGCTAAAGGCTAAAACATGAGCTACAGGCTAAAATAGGAACAAAAGGCTAGAACATGAGCTACAGGCTAAAACAGGAGCTAGATGCTAATACAGGAGCAAAAGGCTAAAACAGGAGCTAAAGGCTAAAATACAAGCAAAGGCTTAAATACAAGTTAAAGGCTAAAACAGGAGCTAAAGGCTGAAACATGAGCTAGAGGCTGAAACATGACCTAAAGGCTAAAACATGAGCTCAAGGCTAAAACAGGAACTCAAGGCTAAAACAGGAGCTTAAGGCTAAAACAGGAGCTAAAGGCTAAAACATGAGCTAGAGGCTAAAACATGAGCTAAAGGCTAAAACATGAGCTAAAGGCTAAAACAGGAGCTAAAGGCTGAAACATGAGCTAGAGGCTGAAACATGACCTAAAGGCTAAAACATGAGCTCAAGGCTAAAACAGGAACTCAAGGCTAAAACAGGAGCTTAAGGCTAAAACAGGAGCTAAAGGCTAAAACATGAGCTAGAGGCTAAAACATGAGCTAAAGGCTAAAACATGAGCTAAAGGCTAAAACATGAGCTAGAGGCTAAAACATGAGTTAATGGCTAAAACATGAGCTAAAGGCTAAAACAGGAGCTCAAGGCTAAAACATGAGCTAGAGGCTAAAACATGAGTTAATGGCTAAAACATGAGCTAAAGGCTAAAACAGGAGCTCAAGGCTAAAACATGAGTTAATGGCTAAAACATGAGCTAAAGGCTAAAACAGGAGCTAAAGGCTAAAACATGAGCTAAAGGCTAAAACAGGAGCTCAAGGCTAAAACATGAGCTAGAGGCTAAAACAGGAGCTCAAGGCTAAAACATGAGCTAAAGGCTAAAACAGGAGCTCAAGGCTAAAACATGAGCTAAAGGCTAAAACAGGAGTTGGAGTTGGTAGATGAGACCTGGTAGGACACAACCAGGATTCACTAACGTTACAGACACGTCTCAGAGCACCGAGCTGTGAGGAGCTAAGCTAAATGTAGCCGGCTACTAAACTGCGCTACAAACGTATAAAGTCACCTCCATTATGACACGTTTGTGTGACATCAGGAACCATCGCTCCATCATTGGTCGTGATTGGTTGTCAGCTCATTCTGTACACGTTCACCATCACCACTCTCGCCGTTTAATCATCAGAGTGTGAGCGTGGCGTTGTTTGTCGAGCGTTTCTTTCGTCGTGTGTGTAACATTCGCTCCTCTCTTCCAGGACGACTACATTCCTTACCCCAGGATCGAGGAGGTGAGAACAAACTCACAGGAGCTGAATCATTCTCCTGACGCTCTGTGGCGGCGTCCTCACCTGTGCTGTGTTACAGGTGTTGGAGAGGGGCGGTCCTTACCCTCAGGTCATCCTGCCGCAGTTTGGCGGTTACTGGATCGAAGACCCTGAGGCTCCTCCCCCTCCTGCGCCTCCACCGGAGATTAAAGCGGAGGAAGCAGAGGAGGAGAAAGGGGTGTTAAAGGAAGTGGAGGAGGAGGAGACACCCCAGGGGGATTATGGGTACCAGCTGGAGGAGATCAGCGAGGCTGCGCGGGCGTACAGGAAGCACTTCTTAGGCCGGGTGAGGAGAAAAACGCTTCTATTTTGGCCGTAAAATTCTGCGAGGATTTTATAGAAATCATGAATTGAGTATTTCATCACATGTATTTCTTTATTCTATGAAACCTGTGTTATTTGAACACATCTTTAAACTATTAAAATATAACATGTTTTTTTGTGTTTTGGTTCCTCAAACCCCCAAAATGTCAGGTGGTGCAACCGTCCTGACAAGTATCCACAGTAATTAAACTCTAAAAATTGAATGTCAGTTATTGTAAATGGAAATTAAAAATACAGTGGCATTATTTTATGCTTGAACCTTTTTAAATAAAACATTCTTTGCAAATGAAAAGAATTTTAAAGCTGTTGAGAANACAACCAATGTAATAATGTGAAATGTTATTTTAACATCAAATTATTTATCTTATTCACAAATAAAAGAAATGAAACACACAAAATGAAAATGTATGAGTCACTACAGACACTTGAGAGATACTTGCCAATAATTTCACACAGAAAAAATAACAGGAACATATAAATATATTTTCATATATTTGGTTGCACCACCTGACATTTTTGGGTGCTCAAATTAAAAATACTAAAAAATAATGAACCTAAAAAACTTTGAAATGTTGGTCAACTACTGAAATCTGTTAGAAAACTTAATTCTTCACTCAGAAATATGTTTTTATCCATTTTCAAAGAACTTTTTAAAAATACGTTTTTAGACCCTCTTTTTGTCATTGACCCTTATAAGAAATCAAAGACACTGAGACACTGACATGAAAAGGCAAAATTTTGAGATTTATGGTTAAAATTACGAGATGTGAAGTCCAAATACTGAAATACTTCAGTCAAATATCAAGATAATTCAAACAAAAATCTGACAAAAAACTCCAAATTGTTTGATAAAAAAATTACAATTTTGTGATGAAAGTGAAAATGTAAAGATAAAAATGAAAATTCTGACAAAAAACTCAAAGTTTTGAGGTTAAAGGCAAAAATATGAGATTCTTTATTCAAAATATTGGGATCATAAAATCAAAATCATGAGAAGAAAAGTTGAAATTTTCAGATAAGAAGTTTTGTTTCCATTTTATAAATTGGAAAGAGGAGTTTTTTGAATAAATTTTTGGGTTATGAAGCTTCTTTGTTGTCTGTGAGGATCTTTAGGGGTCTTTTAAGAAACTGTTCTGTCATGTGTCCTGCGCTCTGATTGGTGGTTAAACGAGTGAACGATGTAGAGGCAGAGCAGCAGCCAATCAGGAGGCTGGATTTTTCCAAGTTTTACTTCTTTCTGTTTTTTCTTCAGGAGCATCTAAACTTCTCCTGCCCGGCGAGCAGCCAGGGAAACCTGCTTCTGTCCGTGCGACACGAGGAGGAGAAGGAGCACGAGTCGCTCCACGTCATCGTCAGGTACGCACACACCTGAAGGAGCGGAGCACGAACATGGAGGAGTTTAAAGTCATCGTGTCTTCTCTCTGCCTCGTGTTCCCTCAGGTCTCGAGTGAAGAGCGTTTACCACAGATTATCTCTGTCGGAGCTGCCGGAGATCCCGAGTGTGCCCGAGCTCGCCAAGGTACAAAAACTGGTTCTGGTAGCCAGGGTAACTTTAATGTACGCAACGTGAAATGAAAGATGGTCTTGGTGCTGAACCTGTTTGTTCCCTAGTTGCTGTGCGATGAAGCTGCTGGTCTACGTTTCAGTCCCGTCCTTTACCCCAAGGTGAGAAAATAACGACACTCATATTCTGAAAAAGTCCATTCCCTGACTGATTTAACAAATATTTCTTTTTTTACCGTCTGTCTCCAGGCGTCGCAGCTGATAGTCAACTACGATGAACATGAAGTCAACAACACCTTCAAGTTTGGCGTCATTTTCCAAAGATTTGGTCAGGTAACCAAGAAACTAATAATTCATTGAAAAAATACAGCGAGTAAACAAGGAAATCCTGTGTTCAAAGGCAGAATTTGAAGATTAAAAGCAGAACTTTAAAGATCAAAGCTACACATGTGAAATCAAAGGTACAAATTAGATATTAAAGGTAGACATCAAAGATCAAAGGCAGGACTCAAAGATGGAAAATAAAATACAATATCAAGAGAACAGTTTAGACATCAAAGGTAGAACCTAAAGAGCAAAGTATAAGATAAACAGTTGAAAGATCAAAGGTCAAATTTAAAGACAGAGATCATAGTTTCACTTCAAAAAATTAGATGTACGTTACAAGGTTAAAGATCGGATTCAAAAATGAAAGATACACATCAAATATCAAAGACGAAACTCAAAGATCAAAGGCAGAACTCAAAGATTGTCGACACACATCGTAGATCAAAGGTAGAATCTATTGGTCAAAGGCAAAACTTTAGGATCAAAAGTAGAATTTTATGATCAAAGATAAAACTTCAAAAGGTAGAATTCAGTAATCAAAAGCAAAACTCGAAGATGAAATGTAGAACTTGAAAATCAGAGGTCGAGTTCAATGATCAAAGGAAAAACTTCAAGATCAAATTAAAAAAACAAGGTGAAAACTAAAAAATCAAGGGTAGAATACAAAGATCAGAAGTAAACTTTAAAATCGAGGTCAGTGTTCAAGATCGAGCTTCATATGAAATATCAAAGACGAAACTCAAAGATCAAAGGCATAACTCAAAGATTGTAGACACACATCGTAGATCAAAAGTAGAATCTATTGGTCAAAGGCAAAACTTTAGGATCAAAAGTAGAATTTTATGATCAAAAGCAAAACTCAAAGATGAAATATAGAACTAGAAAATCAAAGATAAAAGGTAACGTTTCAAGACAAAACTTAAAGATGAGAAAGTAGAATATGAAGATCAAAGGTATAACTCGAAGATCAAAAGCAAAACATTAAGATTAAAGGCAGAACTGGAAGATCAAAGGTAAAATTTAATGTCTCAAGGGCAACGTAAAGATGAAAAGTAGAACTCAAAGATCAAAGGTCGAGTTCAATGATCAAAGAAAAAACTTCAAGATCAAATTTAAAAAAACAAGGTGAAAACTAAAAAATCAAGGGTAGAATACAAAGATTAGAAGCAAACTCTAAGACCAACGTCAGTGTTCAAGATCGAGCTTCATATGAAATATCAAAGGTGAAATTCAAAGGTTGATCTGAAAGAGTAAAGGTCAAACTTAAGGATCAAAGATAATTGATACACATCAAATTTCAAAGCCAGAACTTAAAGATCAAAGATACACATGCCATAACAAAGTTAGAACTCTAAGATCAAAATAGAAAAGTTCAGAGATCAGAGACAGAACTCGGATTTTAGAATTTAAAAAGAAAATTTCATGTGTTTCTACCCTCTTGTTCACATTATTCCCCTTAGTTATTTGCATTAATTCACAAAAATAAAGACTGTGACATAGATCAGCATAACTTTATTGATTTAAAAACATATCTGAAAACTTTTCCTCCCTCAGGTGTCGGAGGAGGAGCTGTTCAGGAACAACGAGGAGACGCCGGCGTTCACAGAGTTTCTGCAGCTGCTGGGAGACACCGTAGATCTTCAGGACTTTAAGGGGTAAAAAAAAAAAAACGGGTGCAGAACTTTAGCTCAGTCTGAGGTAATGACGTGAACAGATTATTAATGAGCGTTTAATGGAGCAGAGGAACGACCTCACAGATGACCGACCTTAAGAAAAGGTCGTTCAGGTGAAAGAAATTCTCTCTGTGCTCGTCTCTGCAGGTTTCGTGGCGGCCTGGACGTGTCTCACGGTCAGACGGGGTCTCAGTCGGTCTACACCGTCCACAGAGAGCAGGAGATCATGTTCCATGTCTCCACCAAGCTGCCCTTCACCGAGGGAGACGCACAGCAGGTAGGCGTGGCGTAGTGTGGCGTGACGCGGCGCTGAGGCGAGCGAGTGGCAGTGTTGCCAACCCCTCAGCAAGGAAAGTAGCTATTGGCTGCCCCTAAAAGTCGCTAGATGACATCATCACCTAATTTGCATAATCTGGCATTGGAACGTTATTGTAAGGAACTCTGTAGGAAAAAGGAATAATGTCCTGGAAGAGACAAAAGTGTATAATAAACGTCCTAAATGTTTAAATCTACAAATTAGATTTTTATTGGATTCATTCTTCAGTGTCATTCCAAATGAGTGATTAAAAAGACATATTTTTTTAAAAGAAACGTCGAAACTATGACTTTATTATTAAGTCTTGACTCAATATGGGGAAAAAAAAAATTAAATCCTGTTTTTAATTTTCTGTATTTTTAACCAGCAGAAATTTTCTTTTATATTCATCTCTGTCTCTCTCAGCTTAATTACAATTTAATCTGTTTATTTTTTCAAATTTCTAACTCATTTTCAGTGTCTTTTGAGAAAAATAACTGATGTTTCTCTGCATTATAAAACCAAAAAAGTTAGTTTTACAAAGTTTCTTCACATTTTTAATTTTATTGTCTGGAGACGATAAGATATATTTTTATTATTTTGAAGGTTGGGCGCAGAGGAGACTACCGGGCTCTTCAGAAACAATTTGGAAAACGTAAAAGGGGATTTTTTAAAAGTCAAGGTAGTTTTCAAGACTTCGTATTTCTAGTGAATCTTTTTCCCGACCCAGCGTGCGGCTGTGACTGGTTTTGAACGAGCGCTTTAAAGCAGCAGCCGCTCTAATATCTTCCTGGTCCTGTGAACCTGTGAACTACTTTCACCTCTGCTTCCAGCTGTAAACCAGCGACAGCTTAGCGCACGCGCTGTCTCCTCTCCTCTGACTGCAGCTGTGACTGCTGAGAGAGTCGAGACCGACCGCCTGCGAATGCTATAAGATGAGGGAGGAGCTCACGGCAGAACCTGCTGCTCGATGAGGATGGTGACTGCAGAATGATACATGCTTTTCACGTCAGTCGCCAAACACTAGAAAAGTCGCCTATGACACCAGAAAAAGTCGCTAGATTTGTCGCTTTTGACATAAAAAAGTCGCCAAAGAGTCTGGAAAGTCGCCAGATTTAGCGAGAAAGTCGCTGAGTTGGCAACAGTGGCGAGCGGTGACGCGTTCCTTCGTCCTGATGATGATGTTTTCTCTCGCTCAGCTCCAGAGGAAGCGTCACATAGGAAACGACATCGTTGCCGTGGTGTTCCAGGAAGACGCCACGCCTTTCGTCCCCGACATGATCGCCTCCAACTTCCTGCACGCCTTCATCATCGTGCAGGTGGAGGAGCCGTGTTCAGACTGCACCTGCTACAAGGTAGAGCTCAGGTGGAGACGATCCATGACGAACCTGGATTCATTTCAGTATTCAGTTTAGCAGCAACACTAAACTGCAGTTTGAGTTTTGCAACGTAGTCAAAAAAATTTGTATTTGGTTCAATGACAAAAAGAGGGTCTAAAAACGTATTTTTAAAAAGTTTTCTAACAGATTTCAGTAGTTGACCAACATTTCAAAGTTTTTCGGTTCATTATTTTTTAGTATTTTTAATTTGAGCACCCAAAAATGTCAGGTGGAGCAACCAAATATATGAAAATATATTTATATGTTCCTGTTATTTTTTCTGTGTGAAATTATTGGCAAGTATCTCTCAAGTGTCTGTAGTGACTCATACATTTTCATTTTGTGTGTTTCATTTCTTTTATTTGTGAATAAGATAAATAATTTGATGTTAAAATAACATTTCACATTATTACATTGGTTGTACCACCTGACATGGAAATTGTTCCAGTCACCANTAAAAAGGTTCAAGCATAAAATAATGCCACTGTATTTTTAATTTCCATTTACAATAACTGACATTCAATTTTTAGAGTTTAATTACTGTGGATACTTGTCAGGGCGGTTGCACCACCTGACATTTTGGGGGTTTGAGGAACCAAAACACAAAAAAACATGTTATATTTTAATAGTTTAAAGATGTGTTCAAATAACACAGGTTTCATAGAATAAAGAAATACATGTGATGAAATACTCAATTCATGATGGAAGGAAATATTGCACTCAGACACAAAAAAGGGGACGTCACGTCATTGACCCATTGATCTTTATTGTTTCGTCGACAGGTGTCCGTCACAGCTCGGGAGGACGTTCCCCCGTTCGGCCCGCCTCTTCCTAACCCGGCTGTTTTTACGAAGGTGAGAGGAAGACGAGCTTTGAACAGTATGAAACAGAAACGTGTCGCTGAGTAAAGATCTGAACCTGATGTCTGTGCGTGTTCAGGGTCCAGAGTTCAGAGAGTTTCTTCTCACAAAACTCATCAACGCAGAGCTCGCCTGCTACAAGAGCGACCGCTTCGCACGACTGGAGGTAAAAACACCAAAGAGGATCTCCCTCTTTAAAGAAATTAAAAAGAGTCCAACCAGAGAGCAGATAAGTTAATTATCCTGGTGTTAATCTTTGTTGAGGCGTTCCTCAGGGCTCACTGATCGGTCCCCTGCTGTTTTATAACTATTTTGTTTTCCTGATGCGTTTGTGTGTTTTACAGGAGCGAACTCGAGCTGCACTGCTGGACAGCCTCCACGATGAGCTGCAGAGACGCTCCCAAAGCATGCTGGGATTGACTTCGGGTTTCGAGGAGGAGGGAAGAGCGGAGAACGGACACGCCCACGGAGGTCTGCTGGAGTCGCTCAAGGTCAGCGTCAGAGAGTTGGAGGTGGAAGAGGGAACTTTAGATCTTTGTCGTGTTTGTTTTTCTGGATTCCTGATGTTTTCAGATAAATCTACACAAGCCGTGTCATCACGACAGTTTGTGCGAGTCCTGTTTTTATTTTTCTTAATCGGCAGGTAAATCTGAGTGTCATTTATTTATGGATGGTGAAATAAACTTTATAAATCAGGCCAAAGTTTAAGAGAGAAAGAAAAAAGATGGGACCAAGAACACAGCCCCAAGAAATGGTCCTGATTGAGCTTAATAATGTCTCTGTTTGCGTCAGAGGGCGATGCGAGGGCGGAGCGTCTCCATGGAGACGATGTCGAGGGGCGGGGCAGGTCTGCCCACCAGTCTGAGCGGCGGCGGTTTGGCACATTTCAGCGCTGAGGTGAGGGAAGGTTTGAGGCAGTTTTCTCTGAAACTCTCAGAGTGTGGTGACCTGAAAACGTTCAGGTTTTAAATGATCGAGTTATTTTCTGATCAGCTGTTTTGTTTTCTCTCAGTATAACGTGAAGTCTCCGGTGAAGAGGCGTTCAGGACTTTTCCCTCGTCTCCTGAGTGTGGACAGTCAAACAGAGAAACACAATCTCAGAGGGTAAATTTCTACATCAGCATCTTTGTTTTCTTCTCTCCGTCTGAGTTCAGCTTGATGAGCAGTGATTGTTTAACTCTCTCAGTCTCCTCAGTGAACAGAGGAGCTTTGACGGCTGCCACGCCACGCTGGAGGTGAGGTCAGAGCTGCCGTCCAATCCCAGCTCTCCGGAGGCGGGACAACGCGACAGGTCCGTGTTTACCATTATGCGCAAATTTGCCATTTTATAGACGCAAACGCGCAACTTTGCCACTTTATAAACGCAAGAAAGCCAATTCTAACTAACTTCTAACTTCAAACTTGCCAACTTTGAACATCCATATTTGCCATTTTAGAAACGCAAACGCGCAAATTTGCCACTTTAGAATCGCAAATGCGCAAATTTGCTACTTTAAAAATTGAAATGCGCAACTTTGCCACTTTAGAAATGCACAAATTTGCCACTTTATAAACGCAAACGTGCAACTTTGCCTCTTTATAAACGCAAACACGCAAATTTCCCACTTTAAATCTCAAAGGCGCAAATTTGCCACTTTAGAAATGCGCAAATTTGCCACTTTAGAAACTGAAACGCGCAAATTTGCCACTTTAGAATCGCAAATGCGCAAATTTGCTACTTTAAAAATTGAAATGAGTAACTTTGCCACTTTAAAAATGCACAAATTTGCCACTTTATAAACGCAAACGTGCAACTTTGCCTCTTTATAAACGCAAACACGCAAATTTCCCACTTTAAATCTCAAAGGCGCAAATTTGCCACTTTAGAAATGCAGAAATTTGCCACTTTAGAAATGCGCAAATTTGCCACTTTAGAAACTGAAACGTGCAAATTTGCCACTTTAGAATCGCAAATGCGCAAATTTGCTACTTTAAAAATTGAAATGAGTAACTTTGCCACTTTAGAAATGCACAAATTTGCCACTTTATAAATGCAAACGTGCAACTTTGCCTCTTTATAAACGCAAACACGCAAATTTCCCACTTTAAATCTCAAAGGCGCAAATTTGCCACTTTAGAAATGCGCAAATTTGCCACTTTAGAAATGCGCAAATTTGCCACTTTATAAACGCAAACGCGCAAATTCGCCACTTTAGAAATGCGCAATTTTGCCACTTTATAAACGCAAACGCGCAAATTTGCCACTTTAGAAATGCGCAAAAAAAAAAATTTAAGAAATCAATTCAATATTATGGAAAAAACTCTAAAAATTCACATTTTAAGGTTCAAAATTTTACGATGAAGACAAAAACTTCTTAGTTAAAAAGTCAAATTTCTGAGATAAAATGTCAACAATTTGAAATAAAAGCAATGTTTGAGATAAAAAGTTGAAAAGTTGATATGGAAAGTCAAAATAAAGACAGTTTTTTTAAGATAAAGGCAACATTTTGAGATGAATATTTGAATTTTGACTTTTCTCAAAGTTTTATGGGCAAAAACCCTGAGTCTAACACTTTCACTGAGTCTGACCTTTAAATACGATTCTTGATTCTTGATTTTTTTTAAATGGTGTAGTGCAAAATATCTGTAATTGTGATTATTTAAAAAAGATAAATACAATACAAAAAAAAACAGATTTAAACAAGTGATAATAGGGAAATAAAATTTTACAGTTTTACACTTAAACAATTAATGGTTCAGCCCTGTTTCTGTCGATACAGCAGGATTCTTGACAGACTTGTGTTTTAACGTTGTTTTTGCAGGATTCACATGAAGAAGGAGAGCAGTAAAATCTCCAGGTCGACGTCCAGCAGCTGCAGCTTCAGTTTACCTGCAGACGACACACACCTGGTGAGGAGCGAGAGGCCGATCAAAGAGGGATTGAAAGTTTCTGATGGTCGTCCAGATAACACATAAGCTTTTTTCCAAACCGCCTACTACCTACTACATACTACAGTAGTAGGTAGTAGGCGGTGCCTGTGTGAACAGCTATACACACTGTGATTGGCTGATTGGGTTTGGGGGCGGGACTTAGCCCCAGATAATTATAATGTTTTAAGAATTCTCTCTCTCTCTCTCATTAGCTCGCCCAGGCTGCGACAGTAGAAGGTCAAAGTTCAAGTCCGCTCCTCGTCTGCCGCAGCCCCACAGGTTCAGACTCCTTTTTTATTTGCTGATCATTTAAAGTGATCGAAACTGTTTTAACTCACTGTTTATTTCTCTTCCTGTTTCAGAGCTTAAAAACAAAAACTCGCCACGATCCAACCTCAAGTTTCGTTTCGATAAGTTGAGCCACTCGTCCGCAGTGAGTTTGTGTTGACGCTCGTTCGAAAGAATTATCGTCAGAATACGATGGGAACGTTTTTCTGAGAAGGAATAATCAGTGTTTTGTGTCAGTGTGGAGTCGTTTCTGCTTCTCATGTTTCTCCTCCTGTGTTTGCAGCCGGGTCAGTGAACTGTGAGGAGAGAAACGAAGGTGAGGACGACGTTTGTGTTTGAAGTTAATGTGATAAATCTGAGCTGCTTTTTGTTTTTAACCATTAACTTTCATTTCCGAGATTTTTCCTTCGTGTTCTCGCTAAAAAAAAACACCTGAACTGATGCTTTTGATGACAAATCATCAACTTTGGTCGCCTCCCTTGGCAACGTTCATTGATGACAAAAAAACATGTCATAACTTTTCATCGTCGATGTGTCTCTACAGTCAAATGATAGATACGCCAAAAAAAATTTGCCATTCGCAAAAGTAGCTGTAGGGGCTGCAGATTTTTGTCACTAGGGGGCGCCATGGAGCGTAGCGTCCTCACTAAAGCACCAGAATTATAAAACTTGTGCTCGGTATTTGGAGGATGAGCTACGACAGGGTTTAAAGGAAACTCAAAGAAAAAATATTGATGAAGCGTTGACATAAAACACCTTTTTTAGACAAACAAAAATACATTAAAAAAACACAAATAAACTTTATAAAAGAAAAGGAGCGAGAGGAAGTTACACCTGTGTGAACCTGTGTGGCTGAAACAAGAAAGCTAATTCTAACTGACTTCTAACTTCAATATTGCCACTGTTAAACATCCAAATTTGCCACTTTATAAATGCAAACGCACAACTTTGCTACTTTAGAAATGCACAAATTTGCCACCTTAGAAACGCAAATGTGCAAAGTTGCCACTTTAGAAACACAAATGTGCAAAGTTGCCACTTTAGAAACGCAAATACGCAAAGTTGCCACTCTACAAATGCACAAATTTGCCACTTAAGTAATGCACAAATTTGCCACTTTATAAATGCAAACGCGCAACATTGCCACTTTAGAAACGCGCAAATTTGCCACTTTAGAAACGCACAAATTTGCCACTTTATAAATGCAAACGCACAACTTTGCTACTTTAGAAATGCGCATATTTGCCACTTTAGAAATGCACAAATTTGCCACCTTAGAAACGCAAATGTGCAAAGTTGCCACTTTAGAAACGCAAATACGCAAAGTTGCCACTCTACAAATGCACAAATTTGCCACTTAAGTAATGCACAAATTTGCCACTTTAGAAATGCAAACGCGCAACTTTGCCACTTTAGAAACGCGCAAATTTGCCACTTTAGAAATGCACAAATTTGCCACCTTAGAAACGCACAAATTTGCCACTTTAGAAACAATGAATTTGCCACTTTAGAAATGCACAAATTTGTCACTTTATAAACGCAAAGGTGCAACTTTGCTACTTTAGAAACGCGCAAATTTGCCACTTTAGAAATGCACAAATTTGCCACCTTAGAAACGCAAATGTGCAAAGTTGCCACTTTAGAAACGCAAATACGCAAAGTTGCCACTTTAGAAATGAAAATGCGCAAATTTGCCACTTTACAAACGCACAAATTTGCTACTTTAGAAACGCGCAAATTTGCCTCTTTAGAAATGCGCAAATTTGCCACTTTTAAAGGTGCATAGCTGCCACTTTTAAACTCATATTTGTGCCACGAAAAAGCAAATTTGCCACTTTTTACACTTGCATTATTCCCACTTTAAAACTCACAAATTTGCAAGTTTAAACTTCCATTTTTGGCACTTAAAAAATTGCAAATTTGCTTTTTACAAACTTGCATTTTTATCACCTTTAAACTTGCAAATTTGCCACTGTATAAAGAAAAATTCTCCTTTGAGTGGCCCATTGGATTGGATGGGCAAACGTGTTGGCTTTCCATGCATGTTCAGGTCACTTAATTTGGGTTAAAGGTGCTGAAAGAAAAATAATCCTCGGCTCGGACTCTAAAAATACAAATGACCTGAAGGTTGAGAACAAATTATGATCCCAAAACCAGAGTCAGAGTCAGATTTATTGCCAAGTAGTTTTCCACATTTAAAGGAATTTGTTTTGGTCTGTTGGTGCAAATAGTAGAGGAAAAATAAAAAAAGCGTAAATAGAACCTCAGGGCTGAAAGTTTACCCAGACTCAGTTTCTCCGCTCGTATTTTATATCTTGTAAATACTCTTCTTCTCTCGTACATTTCTGTTTTTTAGATTTTAGAGTCGACGTGGACGTTTAAGTGAAGACGCTGACGGACAATCGAACACGTAAAGTTAAAGAGTCTGAGGAGACGACGAGGGAAACGCTTTCTTCATCTGAAGCCTCTTCATCGTGTGTTTAATAACCTCAGAAATCGTCTCTGTGACGTCATCGTGATGTCATCAAGGTTATCTCAGAGTCATCCAGGAGTTGTACAGGTGAGCTGGAATTTACCTGTGAGGCACTGAAAGGGTCAAACACTGTGTTCTGTTGGTGTCCAGGCTTTAATGAAGATGTTTTACAGTTAGAATCAGGGACTCTGAGCAGAGCTAACAGCTGGATTTAAAGAGCATATTACAGGTTAAACACAACTTTGAATAAAATCTTAGGAAAGA
>RPOG01003432.1:51067-63843 GCA_008086565.1 Thalassoma bifasciatum
GGCGGGGCTTATGACCTATACTGCAGCCAGACACCAGGGGGCGGGGCTTATGACCTATACTGCAGCCAGACACCAGGGGGCGGGGCTTATGACCTATACTGCAGCCAGACACCAGGGGGCGGGGCATCTGCTGGAGGCTTCAGTTTGAGCCAAACGTCGTTACGTCCACTCATTATACAGTCTATGGTCACAACAAATATCTTCAGAATTGTTACAGGATTACTGTTTTAGTTTCCTTTTTGTGTCATAATCATAAAAAGACTCAAACACCTAAAAATGTCTAAAGCCTCTGATGCAATAATTATTTTTCTGACTCAGAGTTACGTCGCTGTCGTTCTTCCAGTTTTCCTTCTGCAGACACTTTCTCTCCGTACGTCGATTCTTTACGTCTGAATGTTTACACACATCAGTCACTGTTGAAAACAAACCAATCACTCCAATCAAACTGAAGACTTATTCAGTCAAACTTTGTCTTTTTCCTCACAGCTGTGTGTCAAACCTGCTGAGATAATCAACAAAAAAAAACAAAAAAAACAGAATCTGATCAGGTTTGACTGCAGCTGTGTCCGAAAGCGACTGACCTGCAAAAACCAGAAGCTCCACTGCCGTTCGATGCAAAAACCGACAGGAAACAGACGTTTACTTTGCACTAAGATGACACAAAGCTCTGTGGATGTTCATATGCACAGTCTGAATACTCTAATGTAACCGTCTCGATTGCACTGAAAGCACAACTTCTGTTCCTCCTCGTTTCCCTCTGATTTCAGGTGTAAATCTTAAGTTTGGTCTGATTTTTTTTTCGTTTTGTTTTGCAAAATAAGAGTTTTAGAATTTTATTTTGAAAGGGGACGAGAGAGGGTGTAGCATAATCACAAAGATGTCGCTGTGTCAGTATTTAATATTCTGCATTATAAACTGAGATTTCTGTGATTCTGACATGTAAATCTGATGTAATAAAGTTTCAGAAACGAACATTTGTTTATTTTTTAATTATTTTTAAATGTGTGAAAGAATCATTTGCTGAACCAGACTATAACAGTTGTCTTTTTAAATGGCTGTGTATGTGGTTAAGAGTGATTAATGGGCCAGCCTCTAGTGGACACTTGAGGAACTGCAGCTTTCACCGCAACTTACATTTAATGTTTCATATTTTTTTGACATTCATTTAGACAATTACTCCATAAAAATACTCATGTTCAATTAAAGTGCAAGGTTAAAAATGCTCGTACTCTGCTAAAACTGAAACCAAAACAATGAATGTAAAGTCTGTTCTCAATGAAAATAAATTATCTGCTTTTGGTTTAATAAAACACGTGACATTCAACCTACATAACTTAAAAAAACACCATGGAATAATAAATATTACAGTTCATGTATGAATTACACCTAACTTCACACTCACTGGGTGGCGCTGATGCTACTTTCAATGTTTACACCATCACGGCACCAACGAAGAAGAAGCTGGAGGACTGTGGTGATGGGAATTCCAGATCTTTCAAGTGAGTCAATTCTTTCGGCTCTGAAGTGGCTCAACGGATCTTAATTGCCTGCATCATTTATTACTAATACTGATATGAAATTAGATATACAATTAATTACTTAAAGATGACATACATTATAACAACTTTTATTTGAGTTAGATTGTTTTAAAAGAAATGATTAAGTATAAAAAAGTATCCATCTCACTTAGACAGAGGTTCAATCTTTGACTGTTAGGTATTTGTAAAGTTTGAACCCTCCTTTTGTCTTCAAATTCACTCAGCACCATCTGCTCTGTCTGCTTATGGAATACAAGGTGAAAATTTCCCCCATGTTTTTGGTTTCTTCTTTTTAGTGAAGATATATTCACAGATATTTAACAATCACTTTTATAATATATGGAATGATAGACCTCCTTTACATAAACGTACACCTCTTTAAGCCTATATGTCAAAGTGTGAGCAGGGTATTGTTTTTTTTTTATTCATTTAATTTGTGGTCTTTGACTCACGGTAGTCAATTTTATTCATTTATTTAATCTAATCTTGTTCTTATTTGTTTAACTGTTTTATTACATTTACATGTCATTTTTCGTTTCATTTATGATTTTAGATTTTTTTAATTGATAATGTATTTTTGCATGCAGTGTACTTTTATCTTATATGAGCTGTCATATATTTTCTTCTTGACCTATAACACAGTTTGGTCAACTTTGGTTATTTTAAAATGCTCTACAAATAAAGTTGGATTGATTTGAATTTCTATAATGGCAGGAAGATGCCATAAATCCATTTAAAAACATATACTTTAACTATTTTTTACATGTAAATGCCATTTTCATTTTCAAGCAATTCCATGAGAGGAAATCAAAACTGTGACAAAATGACTTTGGGTCAAATTGACCCTAGGACAGCAAGAGGGTACAGAAACAAAGTATTTGTATTTCATGTAGTTTAGTTTAGTTTATTCACACACATTAACCTTGGCTAACACTGATACACACACATGCATACATATACATATACATATGTACAATAGATTTCTCAGTGGATGTGTGGAAAGAGTGACCCCAAAGAAGCTATTTAAAGCTTGTAACAGGGGCCCGTTTTCCCACAAATAAAGCAGGAGCACACAAGTAAAATAACAACACAAATACAAACGGAAAAAAACAAAAAAAGTAGCAGACGACCCTGATATTGTTCGTGGATGTAGTGTTATAACCAGTAAATCAGAGATGTTTGTTCCTGGTAGCATGGGTGTGTGTGGGTAAAGAGATTGGAATGAGTTCACACAGTTTATTGTTCATTTTGTGCACAGTTTGATACATTATACAAGCATTTTGTAGATAGTTGTGTTCTGTTAGACGCAGAAGATTGTGGCGTTTGAAAAGTATTCTGGAGGGGGAACTGAACTCAGACCATGTTATTGCACGTATGACCTTCTTTTGGAGATTCTCCAGCTTTTTTAGGTGAGTGTAAAATGTGTTGCACCATATGATATTACAGTAATTCAAATGAGGTTCAAACAAAGTTTTGTACAAGGTGAGAAGTGGTGAGAGTGGAAGAAAATGTCTTATCTTAAAAAAAAGAGAAGCATATTTTGATAACTTCTTCATGAGTTCTTGGATGTGGTGTCTGAAATTAAGGTTTTCGTCAATGAGAACCCCCACAAATTTTGTTGTGCTGACTCTTTGAATAATCTGCCCATGTATATTTGGGGAGATTAGCTCAACGGCAGCCATTCATTACATTATAACAAAATTCTGGTATTGTTGAAGCTCGGCAGGCACACTGTTACGAAGTTTGACCCCACAGATTTTAGTCGGTAAAATCACAAATTGGCCAATCACTTGGAATTGTAACAGAAAAAAAGAGGGGAAATGGAAACGAGTCCATTTGAATGAGTCGGCTCTAAGGACCGCATCGTCCGCGAACGGCCCTTCCCCCGGACGGTGAAGCGCTTCCAGGTCAGAAACATCCGCAGCTTCAGCTTCAGCTTCGGCCGTTGTTCGCGTTTGGCGCCATGGCGGCCGTGCGCAGCTTACAGGTGTCGGTGAAATCAGACAGCGGCTCCGATCGCTCGGACTCGGACTCGGACTCGGAGTCGGACAGGGATGCCCGCGAAGCCGAGCCCATGGAGGTGGAGGAGGGAGAGCTGGAGGCGGAGGACGTGTCCGTGAACCGGTCCCTGAAGGAGCTGCTGCCGGTGAGTGAGGCCTCCTCAGACCGGGGGCTTGAGTTTGTAGTAGCCGGCAGAACAGCGCGAAGACCCGGCGTGAGGTCGGTGAGACTCCCGCTCCTGCTCGGGCTCTGGTTGTTGTCACTGCGGCTGTTTGAGACCCATAACGATTATTAACAGAAAACTCCTTAAAGTCCCGGCAGTATTTGATTCTCTCACGGTATTTGGAGCCTGTTTATTAATTCTATCACTTGTTGCTGCTGACTTGAAGATCAATCTCCAAGTTTACAGTAAAATTAACTCATTTTATTGAGCTGAAAAACTACTAATAACCTGAAAATACCTAAATATGATCAGTCCTTGTTGAGTGATGGAGAGAAAATTACAGAAAGTAAAGGGCACCTTGACACAGCTCTCAAATTTAGCTCCAGATCAAAACATACAGTAAAGACAGGGCCGTGTCTTGATTTTTTGGGGGCCACGGGCAAGATGCTATTTGGGGCCCCCAGAATGTTAAACTATGAAGGAGAGATTTGTTATTCTTTGGATGATTCACGGAGACAAAACAGGACAAAGTCATGCTATAACCTCTCACATTAAAATGAAACATGAAGTTGACCCATTCAGGCAACTGACACTAAAAAAAATCTGTATATATACTGTATTATATGGGTCAATGACAAAAAGAGGGTCTGAAAACTTATTTTTAAAAAGTTCTTTGAAAATGGATAAAAACATATTTCTGAGTGAAGAATTATGTTTTCTAACAGATTTCAGTCGTTGACCAACATTTCAAAGTTTTTAGGTTCATTATTTTTTAGTATTTTTAATTTGAGCACCCAAAAATGTCAGGTGGCGCAACCAAATATATGAAAATATATTTATATGTTCCTGTTATTTTTTCTGTGTGAAATTATTGGCAAGTATCTCTCAAGCGTCTGTAGTGACTCCTACATTTTCATTTTGTGTGTTTCATTTCTTTTATTTGTGAATANATTACGGGACAAAAGTTTTTTACATTTCTCAACAGCTTTAAAATTCTTTCAATTTTTAGAGTTTAATTACTGTGGATACTTGTCAGGACGGTTGCACCACCTGACATTTTGGGGGTTTGAGGAACCAAAACACAAAAAAACATGTTATATTTTAATAGTTTAAAGATGTGTTCAAATAACACAGGTTTCATAGAATAAAGAAATACATGTGATGAAATACTCAATTCATGATGGAAGGAAATATTGCACTCAGACACAAAAAAAGGGGACGTCACGTCATTGACCCATATACTACTATTTGCCAATAAATAAAACAGTTATACAATCTTTTCAAAAAATGTTTACTTTAAATTAAAGTCCAGCTAAAATAATAAATGAATACCAGCCTTTATTCTTAGCGATTCCCTTATTAATTTTTTTACATTACACCAGAGCGAACGGACCTTACGTTGACTTTTCTGCCCCTGCTCATTTAGCGTAGCAGAGAAATAATAGTTTCCTAAGAAAACTCTAATTCAGAATTTTTTCATAAGAAGCTGTAAAACTGAACACACAAAGAAATGTACATTACTCTCTCACAAGAGACTTAGCTTCAATACATTCCACATGTTACAAAAGACAATGAATGGAACAGAAATAGCTCGATGCTAATGTATATGGAGAATTACATTGACATGCTCATGGTTAGCATGCATGGGTATAACTTTGGTTTTAAAACTGAATTTACATTTTCCTCGCAAAAACATATCACAATACTAAAAACTCAAAAATGTGAAAAAACGAACAGGTAAATAGTTAATAGGTAAACTACGGCAAGCTCAAGGTTCCAAATACTCAAAGCGGCTTCAGATACAACAAAACAAAACAACAAAACCAATTTCACATTTATTTGCTTATAGACTCAATAAAATGTTTTCAACACATCAAAGCTACTTTTTGTACACAGAAAATTCACAGGAGGAATCAATAACCACAGCAAGTGTTTAATCTCCTTTTATTTAAAGTTAAACTTGTAAACAACAGGAAAAAGAAAAAGCTCCGTTTTGAAGTTGACAGATGAGGTTAAAATCTTGTTTTTCAGGACACGAGTCGACGGTATGAGAACAAAGCCGGAGCGTTCATCACGGGAATCGACGTCAACTCAAAGGTAAAACACCTGTCGCCACAGGACTGAAGGATGTCACCGCTGTGGTTTCGTGGCGTCCAATCAGAGCTCAGCAATCATGCGTTTGTTTTTAGGAAGCGATCGAGAAGAAGGAGAAGCGAGCGAGACGTTTCCACTTCTGTGCGGAGGAGAGCGTCGCTCAGAGAAACGTTTTCCTGGACAAAGACATGATGAAGAAAGGTGATGACCTCACACAGGTGTGTTTACCTGCTGGAGCTGACTGAGCATGTGCTAAACTCTTCTTCTTCTGTGGCGCTCAGTGATCCCCAGACTCCGCATGGAGGCGATCCACATGGCGGGCGTGGACGAGATGAGCACACAGGACGTGTTCGGGTACTTCAAAGAGTATCCTCCAGCGCACATCGAGTGGATCGACGACACTTCCTGTGAGTTTATCAAAGCGTATTTTTGAAAAGTTCTTTGAAAATGGATAAAAACATATTTCTGAGAGAAGAATTATGTTTTCTAACAGATTTCAGTAGTTGACCAACATTTCAAAGTTTTTAGGTTCATTATTTTTTAGTATTTTTAATTTGAGCACCCAAAAATGTCAGGTGGTGCAACCAAATATATGAAAATATATTTATATGTTCCTGTTATTTTTTCTGTGTGAAATTATTGGCAAGTATCTCTCAAGTGTCTGTAGTGACTCATACATTTTCATTTTGTGTGTTTCATTTCTTTTATTTGTGAATAAGATAAATAATTTGATGTTAAAATAACATTTCACATTATTACATTGGTTGTNAGGACGGTTGCACCAGCTGACATTTTGGGGGTTTGAGGAACCAAAACACAAAAAAACATGTTATATTTTAATAGTTTAAAGATGTGTTCAAATAACACAGGTTTCATAGAATAAAGAAATACATGTGATGAAATACTCAATTCATGATGGAAGGAAATATTGCACTCGGACACAAAAAAGGGGACGTCACGTCACTGACCCAAGCGGCGAGGAGCAGGTGAACTCACTCCCGTCTGTTCTCAGGTAACGTGGTGTGGCTGGACGACAACACCTGCATCAGAGCGCTCTTCAACAGCAGCCGGATGCCCGACACCGAGACGGCGGCGACGGCGGCAGCGGCGAACGAGGGCGACAAGCAGACGGAGACACAGAGCAAAGGTGTGTGAGCGGTGAATAAAACGTGTCGTGATTCTTTCTCCTTATATTGAAATGTGATTTAGTGTACGATCATTTTTAAAAAACACTTTTTTGGACATGGACATTATTTTCAGCGTGGCAGCAATTGAAATGTATTTTAATACTCTCGTCTGCTTTTGCCCTTTTGGTCATTTTTCTCTCATTTTTCCTCTTTTGGACCGTTCTTTATGCTTCTTTTCTGAAATTTTCCCCACTTTTTGGCCACTTTTCTTGTCAAATTGACCATTTTTGCCACTTAAAACTCATCCTTATTGCTTCAATCTTGGTCCCTTTTTTTTTTTTTTGCTTATTTCAGAATATTTCCATGTTTTTTTTGCTCCTTTTTTGTCAACTGTTTTTCTTTTCTACCATTTTTGCCACTTAAAACTCATTTTAATTGCTCATTCTTGTGTCATTTTCACTTGTTTTTCTCATCTTTTGGAATAATATTTTTGCTTATTTATGACATTTTCCCAAGTTTTTTGCCATATTTTTCTTTTTCACCATTTTTTCTACTTGTAAGCAATATTATATTATTGCTTTTTCTCGTGGTCATTTTTCACTCTTCTCCTGCATTTTTTTAGGAACATATTTTTGCTACTTGTAGAATATTTTCTATTTTTTGTCGCCATTTTTCCTTTTTGACCATTTTTGCCACGTAAAACTTATTTTTACTGCTTATTCTTGTGGTCATTTTTCACTCTTTTTTGCATCCTTTAGTCCATTTTTTTGCTACTTTCAAAGTATTTTCCAAGTTTTTTTGTCCTTATCTTGGTCCAGTTTTTTTGTTTGTGACCATTTTTGCCACTTAAAACTCATTTTTATTGCTTATTCTTGTTGTTTTTTGCTCCTTTCCACCACTTGGATTTTTTCTCCAAAAAATGTAGTTTTCTGGTGTAGAGCAGAAAACATTTCCTGTAAAACACTTTTATCTGTTTTATCTGAGGTTATAGAAATATTTCACTGTCTGTGGTTAGAATATTGCAGCAGGACATGTTGTGATTTTATCTAAATTGTGATTAATTGCTCAGCTTTAACAAAACGTCTCGTTTCTCACCTGACAGATCGACGAGGCCAAAGATCGGACGACGAGGACGAGGAGGAAGGTGAAGTGGACGAGGATGAAGACGAGGAGGCGGTGAAGAAGAGCAGCGAGGTGAAGGTCAGCGAGGGAGAGACGGCTCAGGACAGGAAGGTGGAGCCCGGACAGGTAGATTTAGATTTAAATATATATATAAATATTTATTTCTCCAGATACTGATCGGTCACACGATCAGAGAAACTCAGAGAAACCGTTCTGTGTTTCTCAGGTCGACGACCTGTCGGCGGCAGAGAGAGAGTCTCTGCTGAGGAACGAGCTGCGACCTGCAACGAGACCGTTTAAAGGAAACAAACTGTTCCTGCGCTTCGCTACACAAGGTAACACACACACACACACACACACACACACACACACACACAGACCACATAAAAACGATTTCTCAGGATCTGAAGAGTGATCTGGTTCGTGCTTTTTAATCACAGATTCTTTAACCTGAAATGTGTGAAAATATCAGCTACAGTTTTTGCAGCAGATGTTTTCTGTTCTACACCAGTTACTCAACCAAAGAGACAAACTGTTGAAAACTACATTTGTAAGACAAAAAATCTAAGTGGTGGAAAGTGGCAAAAAACAACAAGAGGAAGCAATAAAAATGAGTTTTAAGTGGCAAAAATAGTCAAAAAGAAAATTGACCACAATAAGGGGGAAAAAATTATGAAAGTAGCAAAAATTGGTCCAAAAGAGAGAAAGAAAAGTGAAAATGACAAGAATAAAAGCGATACAAATGAGTTGTAAGCTGCAAAAACAGCCAAAAATAAAAACCAAAAATTTGGCAAAAACCTGGAAAATTGTCTGAAAATAGAAAAAAATCGTCCAAAAGAGAAAAAAAAAAGAGTTAAAATGACTACAAGAATAAGCAATACAAATGAGTTTTAAGTGGCAAAAACATTCTTAAAGAAATAAGGGCAAAAATTCACATTTGTAAGAGAGAAAAATCTAAGTGGAGAAAAGAGGCAAAAACAGCAAAGAGGAGAAATAAAACTTAGTTTGAGGAAGTAAAAATGACCAAAAAAAGCAACAAAAATTGGGATAACACCTGGAAATACTGAATAAGTAGCAAAAAATGGTCCAAAAGTGGCAAAAAAAGAGTGAAATGTGACTAAAATGGGCAAAGGGCAACAAAAATTAAGCAGAAAAAAATTAAGAAAATTCAATATGCAGCAAAAATGGTGAAAAAAGTGATGAACAACAGTGAAAAGTGGTTGAAATTGCCAAAGTCAACACAAATTTGCGAGAAAGTTTGGATTTTACTTGGAAAGTAATTGGTTTGTTGCAACAAAAAAAACCCAAATGGTACAGAAGTTGTTTAAAAACAGTGAGAACTGTTAAAAAAGGAGCAAAAATAACAAAAATTAGCAAGAAGATTTGGAATGAACCAGGATAAAAGTGAGAAGGTCTTAAAAAAATGATCCAAAAGTGGCAAAAAAAAGTGACTCAAACGGACAAAAAGCAGCAAAAATTGTCAAGAAAATTTTGGAAGGTATTACAAAAATCAGAAAGTAGCATAATGGTGAAAAAAGTGACGAAATCCAATTAAAAGCTGTAAAAACTTAATATAAATTGCACAAGAAAATTATTGCACAATGTATTTAAACTTGTAATATGTATGTAAAATTGAAAGAAATTTGGGATTTAACTTGGAAAATAGTCAGTTTGTTGCAAAAAAATGTTCCAAAAGTGTTAAAGAAGAAGGTAAAAGTGTTAAAATGTGTAAAAATCAGTCCCAGTTGTAGTGGTAGTGGGTTGTTGTTGTTGTTGTGCTGTAATTAATGAAACTGTTCATGTTCTACAATGAGTTTGTTTAAAAACAGAGAAGATGGGAAACTAGAAATAATTGCACACAAAAATCACAATAGCAACATAGGAAATAATAATTTCAGTTAGATTTTAATTCTGTTTCTGTGTTTTCTTGTGTCCAGATGATAAGAAGGAGCTCGGTGCAGCTCGACGCAGCAGATACTACATGAAGTACGGAAACCCAAACTACGGAGGCATGAAGGGGATTCTCAGCAACTCCTGGTCAGACACACACACGCACACACACACACACACACACACACACACACACGCTAGTGTAACGTGTTTTACTGAGGTTTTTCTTGGTGTGTGTTCAGGAAAAGGAGATATCACAACCGCAGGATCCAGAGAGACGTCATCAAGAGCAAGAAGCCGCTGATCGGAGACAGTATGGGACACACACCTCCCTACACACACAGGCACTCAGGTAACAACACACACCTCCCTACACACACAGGCACTCAGGTAACAACACACACCTCCCTACACACACAGGCACTCAGGTAACAACACACACCTCCCTACACACACAGGCACTCAGGTAACAACACACACCTCCGTACACACACAGGCACTCAGGTAACAACACACACCTCCCTACACACACAGGCACTCAGGTAACAACACACACCTCCCTACACACACAGGCACTCAGGTAACAACACACACCTCCGTACACACACAGGCACTCAGGTAACAACACACACCTCCCTACACACACAGGCACTCAGGTAACAACACACACCTCCCTACACACACAGGCACTCAGGTAACAACACACACCTCCCTACACACACAGGCACTCAGGTAACAACACACACCTCGATGTCAACAGTGTAAAAGTTCATTAAAGCTGTAGAAACTTGTTTGGAGTTTGCTCACACATTTTTTCAGCTCTGTGAGCGACTGCGTGAGCAAACAGTTCAACAGTTTGAGAAAAATGTTCCAAAAAATCACATAAAGATTCAGAGAATCTGGAAAAAACTCTAAAACCAGAGATGATTCTGTTGTAGTGTTTTGTGGATCAATATCTGATCTTTTTGCTCTAATATCGGTTCTCGAATCAAAACTTTGATACTTAAGATATTTGAGGTAAAGTTTATCATTGAGGGGAGAACATGAAAGTAACTCAAGTATTGAAATTTTGTCTAAATGATACACGGTTGGTGAGAACTGCTTTTTCTTCCACCTGTGCAAGTGGAGAAAGTGTTTGTGTGGAATGTGTAAGCGCAAAATGATTGCTTTAGTTAGGAATGCGTAGCCCTAAATGCTCAAGTGCAAAATGTACGAATCTGTCAGTACAGGATAATTGTGAAAGTGCAAAATGCGTAGCACAGAATGTGTAAGTGCAAATTGAATGAATGCATAAGTGCAAAATGAAGGAATACTTAAGTGTAAAATGAACAAATGTGAAAGAGCAAAACAAATAAATGTGTGAGTGCAAACTGTATGAATGCTTAAATGCTTAATAGATGAATCTGTCAGTGCAGGATGATTGCGTAAGTGCAAAATGAATAAATACATGGCTCAGAATGTGGAAGTGTACAATGAGTGAATGCGTATTTGCAAAATGAATGAATGCTTAAGGGTAAAGTGAACAAATGTACAAGTGCAAAGCGTATGAATGTGTTAGTGCAAAATGAATAAATGTGTAAGTGCAAAATGAATAAATGTGTAAGTGCAAAATGAATGAATGTGTAAGTGCAAAATGAATGAATGTGTAAGTGCAAAATGAATAAATGTGTAAGTGCAAAATGAATGAATGTGTTGGTGCAAAATGAATAAATGTGTAAGTGCAAAATGAATAAATGCTTAAGTGTAATGTGAACAAATGTACAAGTGCAAAGCGTATGAATGTGTTAGTGCAAAATGAATAAATGTGTTGGTGCAAAATGAATGAATGTGTAAGTGCAAAATGAATGAATGTGTAAGTGCAAAATGAATAAATGTGTAAGTGCAAAATGAATGAATGTGTTGGTGCAAAATGAATAAATGTGTAAGTGCAAAATGAATAAATGTGTAAGTGCAAAATGAATGAATGTGTAAGTGCAGAATGAAACTGTGTGTGCAAAATTAGTGAATGAATAAGTGCAGGATGATTGTGTTAGTCTGGGATGAATGAACGTGTGGAATCAGTATCAGTGTTACTGATGTTGGTCTGAGTTTTCTTCAGTATCTGATCAGAAAGAGAATCATTATTACCAAACATCTCTGCTCTGTAGTGGAAATCACTGCATGAGCTCTGAATCACCTCTGATCTCGTCCGTCAGCTCAGTTTGTTAAATTCAGAAACTTCATGAAGAATCTTTGTTTCTCCTCCTCTCAGCCGACCTGGTCAACCTTCCCGAGGAGCCAATCAAAGAGGAGGAGGAGGAGGAGGAGGATCAGGACGAAGACGGAGACGAGGACATGGACTCGGACGACCGCGTGGTGGAGTACAGAGAGCGGGCGGAGCGCGACCGAGGCGAGAGAGGCGAGGGCGGCTCCAGGCTCCGCGGCCGCGTGGAGCGCTCGCCGTCTCCGTGGTCGGAGTCGGACGAGATGGACTACGACCTGGAGCTGAAGATGATCTCCACGCCGTCGCCCAAGAAGAGCAAGAAGATGACGATGTACGCCGACGAGCTGGACACACACCTGAAGAGCATCAGGTCGGCGAAGCTCGCACTCGTCGAGTCTCTCTCTTCACACGAGAGTTTTACATAACAGAATCTTTTTCGTTTGTTCTGCAGGAACAGGATCGGGGGGTCGGGGTCACAGAGTCGACCAAAATCAGCGTCGCCGCCCAAAGTGACGGACGTTCGTCAGCTGCTGGAGGAGAAACGACAGGGCGTGTCCCAGCACAGACAGCCCCCCCCTGTGGCCGCCAGCGGGAAAACAGGTGAGCGCTTCAGGGTGTCCACACTTCCTGAAAACATC
>RPOG01003433.1:8425-18966 GCA_008086565.1 Thalassoma bifasciatum
GGCGGGGCTTATGACCTATACTGCAGCCAGACACCAGGGGGCGGGGCTTATGACCTATACTGCAGCCAGACACCAGGGGGCGGGGCTTATGACCTATACTGCAGCCAGACACCAGGGGGCGGGGCTTATGACCTATACTGCAGCCAGACACCAGGGGGCGGGGCTTATGACCTATACTGCAGCCAGACACCAGGGGGCGGAGCATCTGCTGGAGGCTTCAGTTTGAGCCGAACGTCGTTACGTCCACTCATTATACAGTCATTGGTATGAATGTGTTTGTTTCCCTGATGTGCATTGGAAAAACACAAAAAAACGTTAGAAAAAAGCTAAAATTGACACAATGTTACACAAAAAACAAAAAATGGGCCGGACAAAATTATTGGCACCCTAACAGTAACAGGTGCTGGTTTTATAGAAATCACACCTGACGCCAGTTAGAATTAAGGCTGCACGATATGGCCTAAAATCAACACCTCGTTTTTTTTTTGCTATATCTCGATATGCGATTTATATCTTGATATTTTGATTTCTCCTGTAAATAACTATATTAAATGATCAACACCCTTTAATTAATGAAATTACACCAGTGTAATGATTCAAACAGACCTTTCAGTAACATTTATAACATTTGCTGCCATAAAGGGAAAAATCTAAATCAGGTCAAGTTTAACAAACCGTTTACTCCAAAACACACTTTATATATTTACATTTTTCAATTCCAGTAAAATATTTCATTCAGATTTATTTATCTGGCTGAATATCACATGACTGTCTCAGTAGATTTCTAAAATTACAACAATGAAGGTTTTAAAAAAATTGGAATTAGTTTTGTGGTGTGGTTAGTTTTACAGCATGCTCTTAATTTGAAGGACAAACCGGTTTGTAACAGGAAGTTTGTTAGACACTACGAAGAAAATTACATACTGACGTCTCAAAACATTTACCTGATGATTTATACTCGATGGTCGAGAGCAGCGATAAAGTTAAAACAAATCAGAACAGTTCAGGAAATTCTCAGTGCTCGATAAAAGCTCAGTGAATTAAGGAAAAACCACAAAGTCATTAAATCACCACAAACTCCACTCCACTCTCCTCAGATAGATTTTTTTAATGGTTTTCCTGTTTGACTTTTGCTTTGTGTGATTTTCAGACATGTTTCTGTTTCCTCCTGATGAAGTTTGAGTTTTTTTAATCTTCAGTATTTTTTTCTGGTTAAAGGGAAAGTTTCACACCGACCCTCGGTTTTTCTCTTCGTGCTGTTTTCTGTATTATTTATTTAAAGGAGTTATTTCTTATCTTTGCTCTTAGTGAGTGTCACGGGTTGTTTTTTTTAAAGCGACAGTGGAGAGATGTCAAAACTTCAGAGTCCTGAGAAGTTAGAAAAAGGAAAGTAAAGAAAATGTTAATGTTTTTTTTTTGGATATGAAGAGAAAGTAAAGTTTGCACTTGTTTTGTTTTTTATTAGCTTTGATTTAATAACAGTTTTCTTGTGTGTGTGTGAAGCACTTTGAAGTCTCCTCATTAACCCTGTAAAGTGTTCAGACTTTCTCTCTCACCTTTACCTGAGTCCAAACTGACGCGTCGACCTTTGACCTTCAGCTCTGAGGAGCAGCAGGTGTTTGTGAAGACGCAGATTTTATCTTCCTGTGACGTTGATCCGTCTGAGAAACAGCCAACAATAAACTCTGACCTTCATCACCACGTCTCTAAAGATCTGTGTGTGTGTGTGTGTGTGTGTGTGTGTCCACTTTGAAATACGAGGTGATGAAGACGCCACAGGATGTTTCCCGCTGCGTTCATTAACGAAGAAAAAGAAAACAGCTGCGTCTCTGAGTTCTGTAATCTATATAACATTGTAGATAACAACGTTTTTCTGACTAGTCGTAATTACATTTTGGTTAATCAGAATTTTTAATTTAAAATATCTGTAATTCTATTTGACTTGGCGAGATACGTCACTTTTTGCCATTCATTTCAATGGGGGTTTTCTCATTCAAGATATCTACGACGTCACTTCAGATTTCCAAAATGTGAATTACAGATATTTGCAAATGCATTTTAGATTTCTGTTATTCACATTCAAGATATCTGTAAATACTTTTTGACTAGTCAAGTTCTGTTTAGAATTTACGTTTATATACAGAACTTTGGAAAAACTTATTCGGGATAAGGAGACATTAGAGACACAACATGACACCACAAAAAAAGTGAAAAGTGATCTTTTCTAAAAGATGCATAGTAGGTGGGACCAAAAGTACAGAATGTGTGAGTGCGAAATAGGGAAGAAAGAAATGCATAAGTGCGGAAAGAGGAAAAGCAGATTTTTTTAAGCGTGGAATGCATAAGTGTATAATGCATAAGTGCTGATTGTGTAAGAGCAGATCATGTTAGTGCAGGGTAGGGAAGACTGGAATGCAGAATGTGTAAGTGCGGAATGGGGAAGAGTAGAAATGAAGTGTGGAAGGTGTATGCATGAATTGCCTAAGTGCCAAATGTGTAAGTGCAAAAAGGGGAAGACCAGAATGTGTAAGTGCGCAATGTATAAGTGTGGATCACATAAAAGCAAAAGGCATAACTGCGGAATGTGTAAGTGCAGAATTGGGAAGAGTGTGATGCGTAAGTGTGGCGTATGTGAGTGCAGAATGTGTAAGTGTGGAGTATGTTAGTGCTGAATGTGTAAGTGTGGAATGCATAAGTGCAGAATTGGAAAGAGCAGAGTGCATGGGTTCAGAATGAGGGAGAGTAGAATGTGTTAGTGAAGAATGGGGAAGAGCAGAATGCCTGAATGCGAAATGTGTGAGGGCAGATTGCTTAAGAGCAGAACACCGTAGTGCAGAATTGGGAAGAGTGAAATGGGTAATTTTGGAGTATATCACTGCTGAATATGTAAGTTCCAAGTGTGTAAGTGCAGAATGTGTGAGTGCAGAATGAGTAAGTGCAGAATGAGTAAGTGCAAATTTGTGTATGTGCATAATGGGGAAGAGCTGAGATGTGTAAGTGCAGAAGGGGAAGAGCCAAATGTGTAAGTGCAGAATGGTGAAATGTGCAATGTGTGAGTGCACATTGCTTAAGAGCAGAACTCCATGGTGCAAAATTGGGAAAAGCAGAATGTGTAAGTGCAGCAAGTATGAGTGAGAGCAGAATGTGTGAGTGCAGAATGTGTCAGTGCAGCATGTGTGAGTGCAGAATGAGGGAGAGTAGAATGTGTAATTGAAGAATGTGTGAGTGCAGAATGTGTAAGTGTACAATGTGTGAGTGCAGCATGTGTGAGTGCACAATGTGTGAGGGCAGAGTGTGTGAGTGCATAATGTGTAAGTGCAGAATGTGTGAGTGCATTGTGTGTGAGTGCAGAATGTATGAGTGAAGAATTCATGAGTGCAGAAAGTGTAACTGCACCATTTGTGAATGCAGAATGTGTGAGTGCAGAATGTGTGAATGCAGAATTTGTAAGTGCAGAATGTATGAGTGCAACATGTGTAAGTGCAACATGTGTAAGTGCAGAATGTTTGAGTTCAGAATGTGGGAGTGCAGAATTTGTAAGTGCAGAATGTGAAAGTGCACAATGTGTGAGTGCAGAATGTGTGAGTGCAGAATGTGTGAGTGCAAAATGTGTGAGTGCAGAATGTGTAAGTGCAGAATGAGTAAGTGCCAAAAGTGACAGCACCGTGACGCTGCTTAGTAAGTCAGTCTCAGTTTGTGGATATAACAACAGAGCGTAAACGGAGTGAGCAGCTATGAACTCTGGGATATGTCAGGTTTGACCATCCGAGCAGAATTAGGATAAAATCATCGATTTTGATTTTTCATGATGTGAAATTATTCAGCGAGTGAAGGACGAACAAAGATTCACGGAGGTCAGAGACCAGCTGGGTCAGTCTCAAATAAAAAAAACACCTCTGGCTGTTTCCATGTTTCACACGTTTATCCACTAATGAGTCTGACAGGAGAGAGAGAGAGAGAGAGAGAGAGAGAGAGAGAGAGAGAGAGGGAGGAGAGGGAGAGAGGGGGGAGTAAAAGGGGAGGAGGGGCAGCGTGTCAGAGCTCAGATGGAGGTTTTTCCTCCCGCTGAGGAGAATCTGACGGCATGACGACGACTTCCTGAGAGGAAAAGAGCGAGAGAGAGAGAGAGAGAGAGAGAGAGAGAGAAAGGGAGAGACATCCTCCCTTCAGTTTCCACGGTGACGGCATCCCTCCATCCTCCTCCTCCTCCTCCTCCTCCTCCTGCTCCTCAAACATCATCTCTGTGTCCGGCTGCTGTCGGCTCCTCGCTGTCGTCAGGATGGGAGATAAAGGAACGAGGTAAGACTGAGACGCTTTTTCTGTTGCTGCTTCATTTTCATCTGCTGCTGCTGCTGTGGCATTCACACACACACACACACACACACACATTGTGCATGTGTGTGTGTGTGTGTGATGTGGCAGCAGGAGAAACACACCGTGTCGTTGTGTCATTACATAACGCTCTGAGGACCTCCAGCTCTGTGACGTCTCTGAGCAAAAACCAGCTGAGGTGCTTTTATTTTTCAGTCCGTTACGCCTTTATTTTGATAGAGCAGACAAACAGGAAACGGAGAGAGAGAGAGAGAGAGACCTGCAGCGATCTGTTAACTCTTCAAACGAACATGACGTCAGTGGATAAACCAGGTTACAATCAGCAGCTGCTTTAGTGTGAACAACCTGTCAGAAAAAACGCTGATTGTGTCTTTAAAGAGGGGTGTTGTGCTTTTTTTTACATCTTAATTTTGTCCCTCTGGTGCCCCTGTAGTATTTCTACATGATTTACAGCTCAGAATAATGTCGATTTTTCCTGTGGTGTTGTAGAAAACATTATTTCCGCCTCTTTTTGAAACACTTCAATTTAGGTGCTGTCTCTTTAAGACTCCCTGCTCCATGACCCCCCTTTTCTCTGATTGGCTGACAGTCTGGAGGTGTGTCAGGGAGGCGGGGCTTTGTGCTGACCTTGGTGTTTGAGGTCCCGCCCCTTCAGAGTGTTATAAAGCAGTTAGGAGATCATAATGTGATGACCTCATCAGGTGAAGATGTGGCGCTACTTTTAGATCGGAGCGTTTTGATTGGTTTACAGACAGATTTAGAGAGAGTGAGTGTGTCAAACCTGCAGTGTGTGTGTGTGTGTGTGTGTGTGTGTGATGTCAGAGTCATGTGAGGTGAACACAGCACAGGAAGTCTTCATGTGTTCGTCCCTGGAGGAGGTAACGTGACGGGGACGGCGTTTAAAGAGGAGCTCGCCGTTTGCTGTGAGCCAATGTTTCTGAAGCTGAAGTTAGAGCAGCGCTTCACACACACACACACACACACACACACACACACACACACACACACACACACACACACACACCGCCCGGGGCAGGAACATGAACTTTCTGTGTGAGTGTGTGAGTCTGTGGGCTGAATGATGCGAAGTGTTGTGTCAGGAGAATATTAATGAGCTGAGAGGGNTTTGTGCTGACCTTGGTGTTTGAGGTCCCGTCCCCTCAGAGTGTTATAAAGCAGTTAGGAAATCATAATGTGATGACCTCATCAGGTGATGATCAGATGTGGCGGTAATTTTAGAACGGAGCGTTTTGATTGGTTTACAGACAGATTTAGAGAGAGTGAGTGTGTCAAACCTGCAGTGTGTGTGTGTGTGTGTGTGTGTGTGTGTGATGTCAGAGTCATGTGAGGTGAACACAGCACAGGAAGTCTTCATGTGTTCGTCCCTGGAGGAGGTAACGTGACGGGGACGGCGTTTAAAGAGGAGCTCGCCGTTTGCTGTGAGCCAATGTTTCTGAAGCTGAAGTTAGAGCAGCACTTCACACACACACACACACAAACACACACACACACACACACTCACACACACACACACACAGCGCCCGGGGCAGGAACATGAACTTTCTGTGTGAGTGTGTGAGTCTGTGGGCTGAATGATGCGAAGTGTTGTGTCAGGAGAATATTAATGAGCTGAGAGGGACCTGTCGGACATACAGATCAGCTCACACACACACACACACACACACACACACACACCCCTCCATAACAAACCCCCTCTAAACACCCCTGCTTTAAAGGAACACACACCCCAAACTCCTTCACTCTGCAGGAAGTGATCACAGAGAGCAGAGCGGTTCAGCTCAGGTGAGCAGGAAAAAAACAACTTTAGAGACAAAACAGCATCAACAGAATCCACACGCTGTAAAAAATGAAGGTTTTTCTGTGCAAACATTGGAAACTGGAATAAAACACCATCACTCCTCTCTGGTTTTAATCAGCAGAGATCAGAGACCTGACTCTATGTGTTGGACGTCTCCTCGGCGTCTCTCTCTCTCTGTGGGGGGCCGTGTGCGGCCGTCAGGTGGCGTTCAGGTCTCAGCGTGAGCATGTGCAGCAGGTTTAGTGTCGAGGGAGTCCTCAGGTAGAGCGCTGACACAACAATCACTCATCGATCCGGCAGTAAGTGTTTCCTCTCTCTGGGAGAGTCCCCATCGATCAGAGCGTCGCACCAGCTTCATTCACCAAGAGGAACTTCAGACCGAGTCTAGACGCCGTAAACAGAGACCAAACGTCTTCACATAGAGGGTAAAAATGTGTTTATGTAGAGTTCAGACATCCTTGTGAACAGGGTCCAAAAATTCTCCACGTAGAGGGCCCTTATGGCTTTACATTGAATTTCTATACCTCCTGAAATAGAGGGTCCCAACGCCCTTATGTGAAGCCCTAGAGTACTTCATTGAGTGTCTAAACATCTTTATATAGAGGGTCCAAATCTCTTCAAACAGAGGGTCCAAATGTTTTTATGTTGAGAGTCTTAATGAGTTAATGTAGAGGGGAAAAATGTCTTTACATATAGAGTCACACATCTCTATGGTATGGGTCTAATGTTCTTCGTGTAGAGGGTCCTAATGTTTTCACATAGAGGGTCAAACAGTACCAGTTAAAGGGTCCAAATGCGTTTATGAAGAGACCAGACATCCATGTGAGCAGGGTCCAAAAATTCTTCTTGTAGAGGGCCCTTATAGGCTTTACATTGAATTTCTATACCTCCTTAAGTGTGAAGCCCTAGAGTACTTCATTGAGTGTCTAACCATCCTTATATAGAGGGTCCAAATGTTTTTATGTTGAGAGTCTCAATGCGTTAATGTAGAGGCAAAATGTCTTCATATATGGAGTCAACCATCCCTATGACCAAGGTCTAATGTTCTTCATGTAAAGGGGCCTAATTTTTCACATAGAGGGTCCAAATGTGTTTATGTAGAGTTCAGACATCCTTGTGAACAGGGTCCAAAAATTTTCCACGTAGAGGGCCCTTATGGCTTTACATTGAATTTCTATACCTCCTGAAATAGAGGGTCCCAATGCCCTTATGTGAAGCCCTAGAGTACTTCATTAAGTGTCTAAACATCCTTATATAGAGGGTCCAAATCTCTTCAAACAGAGGGTCCAAATGTTTTTATGTTGAGAGTCTTAATGAGTTAATGTAGAGGGGAAAAATGTCTTTACATATAGAGTCACACATCTCTATGGTATGGGTCTAATGTTCTCCATGTAGAGGGTCCTAATGTTTTCACAGAGAGGGTCAAACAGTACCAGTTAAAGGGTCCAAATGCGTTTATGAAGAGTCCAGACATCCTTATGTACACGTTCCAAAATTCTTCATGCAGAGCGCCCTTATATCTTTACAATTAATTTCTATACCTCTTTACATTGAGTGTCCGAACATCTTTATAAAGAGGGTCCAAAGTCCAGTCCAAATCTTTTTATCCAGAGGGTACAAATGTTTTCCTGTTGAAGGTCTTTATGCATTAATGCATTAATGCATTAATGTAGAGGGGCAAAATGTCTTCATATATGGAGTCAACCATCCCTATGACAATAGGTCTGGAGTTCTTCACGTAGAGGGTCAAAACAGCATCAGTTAAGGGGTCTAAATGTGTTTATGTAGAGTCCAGACATCCTTGTGAACAGGGTCCAAAAATATTCCACGTAGAGGGCCCTTATAGGCTTTACATTGAATTTCTATACCTCCTTAAGTGTGAAGCCCTAGAGTACTTCACTGAGTGTCTAAACATCCTTATATAGAGGGTCCAAATGCATTTATGTTGAGGGTTTTAATGTGTTAATGTAGAGGCAAAATGTCTTCATATATGGAGTCAACCATCCCTATGACTGGGGTCTAATGTTCTTCGTGTAGAGGGTCCTAATGTTTTCACATAGAGGGTCAAACAGTATCAGTTAAAGGGTCCAAATATGTTTATGAAGAGTCCAGACATCCTTATGTATCATGTAGCATCTTAATGTAGAGGATCCAAAGTGAAGAAGTGTTGTCTGGAGTAAAAATGTCTCAGTGACTTTGTTTGTGATAAAACTGAGTCCAGAGTCAAACTCATAGATGGAGTTTTTGTGTCGTTCTTCAGCAAGAATCATCTTTTCTTTTCCTGTCAAACCAACAGATTCCCAGGAGATCCTAAAGAGTGTGTGTGTGTGTGTGTGTGTGTGTGTGTGTGTGTTCTGCAGCTCTTCTCTGGATGAATCTTTAATCATGTTTACATGTTCTTCCTCTCCTCGTCGTCAGTCTAATAACTCTGAGTGCACTCCTCGTGAGGCGTTCAGGGTCCTCCTCCACATTTCTAACTGCAAACACACACACACATACACACACACACACACACACACACATTATCTGTGACATATTAATGCAAATAATATTCCACTGCAGCATAAACATCTGTAGTAACACTCCTGACTCTCAGACCTGGTTCCTCCTTTAGTGGATGGAGATGAAGTTTCTTCATGAGTCCGGAGACGCCGCTCAGGCTCTGGTTTCTGCGCTCTGATTGGTTTAAAGTCCCAGGTGTCAGGTGCAGTGTGTATCTGTGGCTGCAGGGTGTTGGTGGAGCAGCAGCACTGATGTCTGTGTGTGTTTTTGGACGCCAGCGTGTGAGAAATTCTCAACCATCGGCCGTGAGTGTGACGGATGAACTCTGGCATCACCGATTGGATGTTTGGGAGTTTGATTTGTGATTTGGGATCGCGAGCGTTCAGTTTTAATCAGACTAATTGCTCGGAGACGATGGCGAGCAGGTAATCGCCTGCTGAGCGAGCTCCCAGGAGTCCCGGCGGTTTCTGGAAACACGGCGTCCTGATGCTGCTGATTGATGAAGGTCCACTCAGGAGGAAGCTGAAAGCTAATGGAGCCACAGCGGCTAATTTATGACTACATTAACACAGGGGGAGGGAGGGGAGGGAGGGAGGGGAGGGGGGGGTCTGTAATGTCAGACAGCATTAGACAGATGCTCAGAGACAGGAAGCTGCTGATAGTGATGATGAAGATGATAATGATGGTGATAATGATGTTAATTTCTTTAAAGCAGGCTGAAACCACAGAACATCAGAGACTGAATTATTCCAGCTTCATTTCTCAGAAACCTTTGATCAGCTGAGGCAGGAGTGATTTCAAACACTTTTGTACATTTTTCTGTTCTTAATTCATGACTTAAAGTGAAACTATCAACACCAGAATGATGGTGCTCATGTCTCATGTGACCACAGGTGTCGCTGTAACCAACACCAAACAGTTTCTGTGTAATCAGCTCATCAAAGTGAGTGATTCACTGACCTGCTCTCTCTCTCTCTCTGTTTTCAGGGTGTTTAAGAAAGCCAGTCCCAATGGAAAGGTGAGTCCTGACCTCTTAGTGTTATTCCTGCTCTAAACCTGCCGCTTGTTCCTAAAAATCTTGCACAGGTTGAACAAAAGTCTGTTAAAGTTGCAGCTGTTTGGATCATTCCTCAGGTGAACAGGTTGATTTAAGCAGGTGAGTGTCATGATTGGGTATAAAAGGAGCATCATCCCCAAAAGGCTCAGTCCTTCACAAGCAAAGATGGAGCCAGGTTCACCACTTTGTCAACAACTGCGTGAGCAAACAGTCCAACAGTTTAACAACAATGTGTCAGGTATCGTGAGAAACACCAGTGGAGGTGGAGCCGATAGCAGAATTTAACCCAAAAGGATTTATTAGAAATAAACTCAAAAGTCCCAAACCTCATGAAAATAGAAAATCTAAGACACAGCCAGAGACACAGGAGACAAGAACTTGACAACACACCTACAAGAAACTGAACTCAAGACAAGGACGATACAGACAAAGGACTAATCAAACACAGGTGTGACCTGAGACACAGGTGAAACACATGAGGGCCAATCAAACAGGAGGGAAACTCAAGAACAACTAAGAACACAGGAATAGAGAGTGAACACAAGGGAAAATCACAACAAGAAACACCAGTAAACAACCACAGAAACACTGGAGCAAAACACTAAAAGGCAACAAAACCAAAACAACTACAAGAAACCAAAAGATTGAATTATCAGACAATGTTTCTCAACTTTGTCCAACTGCAGGAATTGATGGATTTCATCATCTACAGACCATAATATCATCAAAAGATTCAGAGAATCTGGAGAAATCTCTGCACGTAAGCAGCAAGGCCCAAAACCAACATTGAATGGCCGTGACCTTTGACCCCTCAGGCGGCGCTGCATTAAA
>RPOG01003433.1:20378-34717 GCA_008086565.1 Thalassoma bifasciatum
ATACATTTTTGCTGTTTTTTTACCTTTTTTCCCACCTGAAACTTTTCTAAATGTCTACTATTTGACTTCACTGCCACTTCCTGCTGTTTTCATCCATTATTCACCCAATTTTGCTACTTTTTGTCAATTTTTCCACCTTAAACTTCACTTAATTGCTGCTTCTTGCTGTTTTTGCTTTTTCTTTCTCGGTAAAAACGACGAAAAATTTCCGGGGAGTCCGCCGCGACGTAATTTTTGGGTGTAGTAACACATTTCCTATAATCGTGCACCCGAGTCCTTGTGAAGTCTTTTGGTAACAGTCAATTGTGTCAAGTAGTGATGTAGATGTTCACTGTCAAGTTTGAGATGGTACGTTTCTGTTTCAGTGTGTAGTTGTTGTGTGTGTTATGCATCATAGGTAACTGTCCCAGTATCTCACTTCCGTCGTAATTACGACTTTCCATGTTTGTCCAAAACCTCGTTGTAGACGACGGTAGGTTCTGTGAAACAGAAAAAGTCCCTGCAGGGACTAATAAAGTCGTTCTGTTACTTTGGTTCTGTGTAAGACGAGGACAATGTTGTCGCACCGAGGCATCATCTTCTCACGTCGATGATCACTGACCAGACCTGTCTCCTTGAAAATGTGTGGAACATTATGAAGCACAAATAACAAGAATGTGAAAGAATTCCAGCTCCAAAGCTTCAACAATTAGTGTCCTCAGTTCACAAACACTGAACCAGTTAAAGGAAAGAGGATGAAACACAGAGGAAACATGAACCTGTCACAGCTTTTTCGGAACGTGTGGGGTTATTACTTCAGGGTCATAGGTCACAAAGTTTCTCATCATAGAAAAAAACATGGATGTTCATATTTGTTAAAAACAGGCGTTAATGAAAGACAATGACACAAAGATACATTCTGCTCCTGTTACAACAGCGTGGCTCCGTAGTAGAAGAGTGCAGCTACTAGACTGACCTGCCTGCAGTCCAGACCTGTCTCCCATTGAAAATGTGTGTAAAACATTATGTAAAACAAAGCTTCAACAATTAGTGTCCTCAGTTCACAAACGATTATTGAGTGTTGTTAAAGGAAAAGTGATGAAACACAGAGGAAACATGAACCTGTCCAAGCTTTTTAGGAACGTTTTGATTAGTTTACAGACCGTTTAGGAACATTAAATATCTTGTTGTTGTCGTGAATTCAATTGAATATAGGTTAAACAGGATTTGCAAATTAATATTTTTTCTCGTTTTACACAACACCCCAACTTCATTGGAACTGGGTTTGTAATAATGTTTATCAGTCACTCTGGTGTTCTTCAGCAGCCTGAATCTTCTCTTGTTTTAATGTCTCTAATAAAAACCATATGAAGTGAAACACTGGTGAAAGCTCAGACTCTGACTGTTCCTCCCTCAGCTCACCGTCTACCTGGGGAAGAGAGACTTCGTGGACCACGTGGACCTGGTGGAGCCTGTTGGTGAGATCATGTTTTATGAGTATTGGTGGTTAAACTGAAGAGTCAGATCATCCTGAGTTTGTTTGGTAGCTGAGAATCAAACAGGTTTTCCTTTGACTTTCCCTCCTGCAGATGGCGTCGTCCTTATTGACCCAGAGTACCTGAAAGAGAGGAAAGGTGAGAAGCTCCTAAACTCTGACTTTGTAAATTTGTGATGGTGGAGTTCCTCAGGGAAACGTCTTTGAGCCTCTGCACTTTTTATTCAACCTTATGTCATGTGTCTGGATGATTTTCGTGTTTCTCCTCCTCCTCCTCCTTTTCTTCCTCCTCAGTGTTCGTGACTCTGACTTGTGCGTTTCGTTATGGTCGAGAGGATTTGGACGTGTTGGGGTTGACGTTTCGTAAAGACCTTTTCGTAGCAAACATCCAGGCGTTTCCTCCGCTGCCCGAGGAGAAGAAGAGTCTGACTCGTCTTCAAGAACGACTGATCAAGAAACTGGGAGAACACGCTCACCCGTTTACTTTTGAGGTACTGAACCTGCACGGACCTGTTCAGCGTCCGTTCTTAAAGTGGTCAACTGCTGTTAGGGTTTGGTTTAGTTTGGTTTAGTTTGGTTTAGATTGGTTAGGTTCAGTTGGGTTAGGTCTGTTTGATTAGATAATTATTAAATTAGGTTGGATTTGATAAGTTAGGTTTAGTTAGGTTTTTGGTTTAGTTTGGTTCAGTTTGGTTTGGTTGAGGTAGGTTAGGTAAGGTTAGGTTGGGTTAGCTAAGGTTTGATTTTGATAGGTTAAGTTGACAATGACAAGTTGGGTCAGGTTAGGATAGGTTAGAATGGGTTTAGGTAGATAATTAAATGTGGTTAGGAAAGTATAGGTTCGGTTAGATTGGGATAGGTCTTGTTTGGTAAGGTTAGGTTTGGTCAGGTTAGGTTAGTATAGGTTGGATAGGGTTAGGCTAGGTTAGGTAAGGTTTTGTTAGGTTAGGTCAGGGCAGATTAGTTTGGGTCAGGTTGGGTTAGGTTAGGTTTGTAAGGTTATGTCAGGTTAGGTTCTGTTAGGTTAGGTTATGTTAGGTTAGGTCATGTTAGGTTAGGGTTTGGTTAGGTTAGGTTAGGTTAAGTCTTGTTTGGTAAGGTTAGGTTTGGTCAGGTTAGGTTAGTATATGTTGAATTGGGTTAGGCTAGGTTAGGTAAGGTTTTGTTAGGTTAGGTCAGGGCAGAATAGTTTGGGTTAGGTTGGGTTAGGTTAGGTTGGTAAGGTTATGTTATGTTAGGTTAGGTTCTGTTAGGTTAGGTTAGGGTTAGGTTAGGTTAGGGCAAAATAGTTTGGGTTAGGTTGGGTTGGGTTAGGTTGGTAAGGTTTTGTTAGGTTAGGTTCTGTTAGGTTAGGTTAAGTTTGGTCAGGTTAGGTTACATTAGGTTAGGTGCGGATAGGCGAGGCTTGGTTTGGTTACGTTGCTTTGGGTTTGGTTGGGTTAGGCTAAGTCATGTTTACTTAGGCCTGACTGTGCTAGGTTAGTGTGTTAGGTTCTGTTAGGTAAGGTTAAGTTAGGTCGGGTTAGGATAAGTTCAATTAGATAAGGTCATTTTAGGTTAGGTAAGTTGAGATTAGTTTAGGTTAGGCTTCACTTTGTCAGGTTAGGGTGTTAAGTCAGTTCAGGTTAGGTTAAGTTAAATTAGATAAGGTTAGTTAAGGTTGGGTTTAGTAGGTGGGGATCACAGTGAAGTGTGATATTTTATATATTTTTTAAAGCGTTTCAGCTCATGTGACTTTCACCCGTTCTCCCCAAAATAAACATTCAACTTTAACTCTTCATGTACTTTGTGATTCAGACATTTTTTTTCAAAAGCTGCCCAGTCTTTGAGTGAATCAGGCTCTTTGTGTGATATTAAAAATGAACAGATATATTGTCTTGTCTGACTCATTTCTTGTTTTTCTCAGATTCCTCTGAACCTGCCGTGCTCCGTCACTCTGCAGCCGGGCCCCGAGGACACTGGGAAGGTGAGGCTGTAATGTCTGAAACATAAAACTTTATTGGATCAAAGCGCTAAAATAGTGCTCTAAGAACAATTATATGACCTCTGTGTTTATAGTGGGAAAGTTTTTGAGACTTAAAAGTGGGTCCTGAGCTGGAAAAGGTTGAGAACTGCTGCTCTAAAGTTCAGATATTGTTCACTGTTTGTCGTTGTCAGGCGTGCGGCGTGGACTTTGAGGTGAAAGCTTTCTGTGCAGAGAACGTTGAAGAAAAGATCCACAAAAGGTGAGAGTCATTCCCCCCTGATGCTGACGTGTGTTTCCCACTTTCAGCGAACACTTCAGGACCTGTGTGTGGTGTTTGTGTTCGCAGGAACTCGGTGCGCCTGGTGATCAGGAAAGTGCAGTACGCTCCGGAGAAACCGGGTCCTCAACCCACCGCAGAAACCACCAGACAGTTCCTGATGTCGGACAAACCTCTGCACCTGGAGGCTTCTCTGGACAAAGAGGTAACACCTGAGACCGTCAGCTCAAAAACAGGGCTGGGCAATTAAGATACAGTTTTCAGCAGTAGATGTTTGATACTCTACACCAGTTTTACTCGACACTGCTCGACCAAAAAGCCAAACTGTCAAAAACTACCTTTGCAAGAGAAACAATTTAAGTGGTGGAAAGTGGCAAAAACAGCAAAGAGTAGCAAAAAATACAGGTTTGAGGTGGCAAAAATGGTTTAAGATCAGCAAAAATTGGCAAGAAAATTGGGAGGAAACGTGGTAAAAGGTCAGAGAGTAGCGAAAGATGATCCAAAAGTGGCAAAAAAGGAGTGAAAAGTGACTAAAATGGCAAAAAACCTTCATTATTTGGCAAAAAAATAGGGAGAAGACTTGGGAAACACTCCAAAAAGTGACAATAGTGGTCCAAAAAGTGCTGGAAAAAGATTGAGAAGTGACTTAAATTGCTGTAAGCAACATAAATTGGCAAGACAATTGGGAGGAAACTTGTTAAATGGTCAGAGAGTAGCAAAAGATGATGCAAAAGTGGCAAAAAAGGAGTGAAAAGCGATTAAAACGGTGAAAAAGAATCAAAATTTGGCATAAAAATAGGGGGAAGACTTCGGAAACACTCCAAAAAGTGATGAAAAATGATTGAGAAGTGACTTAAATTGCTGTAAGCAACATAAATTGGCAAGAAAATTGAGAGGAAACTAAGAAAATGGTCAGAAATTAGCAAAAAATTATCCTAAAGGTGCAAAAGAAAGGGCTGAAAAGTGACCAAAAATGTGGGGAATCATCAAAAATTGACATAACAAGTAATGATAATACTCCAAAAACACACAGAAAATAACCAAAACCGTCAAAAAGTGGTAAAAAAATAGTGTGAGAAGTGACTAAAATGGCAAAAAAGCAACAAGACTAGCAAAAGTTGGGAGAAGACTTGGAAAACACTCCAAAGAGTAACAATAGTGGTCCAAAAAGTGGTGAAAAAAGATTGAGAAGTGACTTAAATTGTTGTAAGCAACATAAATTGGCAAGAAAATTGGGAGGAAACTTGGTAAATGGTCAGAGAGTAGCAAAAGATGATGCAAAAGTGGCAAAAAGGAGTGAAAAGCGACTAAAATGGTGAAATGGAATCAAAAATTGGCAAAAGTAGCAAGAAATCTTAGAAAACACTCAGAAAGTGGCAAAAATGGTCCAAAAAGTGGTGAAAAAAAGATGAGAAGTGACTAAAACGGCCAAAAAGCAACAAAAATTGAGAGGAAACTAAGAAAATGGTCAGAAAGAAGCAAAAAATGATCCAAATGGTGCAAAACAAAGGGCTGAAAAGTGACTTTAAATGTGGGGAATCATCAAAATTGACAAAAAAAAAACTAATGCTAAAACTCGAAAAACACACAGAAAATAGCCAAAATTGTAAAAAAGTGTTAAAAAAAAATAGTGTGAGAAGTGACAAATACGCCCATTAAGCAACAAAACTTGCTCAGAAAAGTAAAATTAAAAAGTTGGGAAAAGTCAGAAGGTAGCAACAGTGGAGGAAAAAGCGATAATAAAATATCCTATGAATACTAATTGAAAGAAAGTTGTGATTAAACTTAAAAAATAGTCCAAAAGTTAGAGGGGAAAAAACATCACAATTGACTTAAATGGTCACAAGTTGTTGTCGTGCTACAGATAATGTCAATGCTTATTTCTACAATGTGTTTATATAAAACATAAAGGTTGAAGGACCTAGAAACAAATCGCAATTAGAATACAGGAAAAATAATCCCAATAAGATTATTTTACATACTGCAGAGAGTTCTTTCTAAGTTCTGTGTTTATTCCTGCTGCTCCTCAGATTTATTACCACGGAGAACCAATCAGCGTCAACGTCCACGTCACCAACAACACCAACAAGACTGTGAAGAAGATGAAGATCTCAGGTAAATCAGAGAACCTGTTCCTTTAACCTGTGTTCTCTCCAGCAGCTGTTCCTTTAGCGACAAGAGAGGTCGTGGACAAGGAAATCGGACACAAGATAGAGGTCGTCGACAAGGAAATCGGACAAGAGAGGTCGTCGACAAGGAAATCGGACACAAGATAGAGGTCGTCGACAAGGAAATTGGACGCAAGAGAGGACGTCGACAAGGAAATCGGACACAAGATAGAGGTCGTCGACAAGGAAATTGGACACAAGATATTCCAGCAGCTGTTCCTTTAGCCTGTGTTCTCTCCAGCAGCTGTTCCTTTAGCCTGTGTTCTCTCCAGCAGCTGTTCCTTTAGCCTGTGTTCTATCTCCAGCAGCTGTTCCTTTAGCCTGTGTTCTATCTCCAGCAGCTGTTCCTTTAGCCTGTGTTATATCTCCAGCAGCTGTTCCTTTAGCCTGTGTTCTATCTCCAGCAGCTGTTCCTTTAGCCTGTTCTCTCCAGCAGCTGTTCTTCATCAGTTATCTCTGTTTTTGTCTCCACAGTGCGACAATACGCTGACATCTGCCTCTTTAACACGGCTCAGTACAAATGTCCTGTGGCCACTGAAGAGTCAGAGTGAGTTTCTAGACTCTGCTGATTCATTTTCACTGCACTGATATCTGAGTCCTCTCTAACACACGTGGTTCTATGTTCCAGTGACGTCGTTGCTCCCAGTTCAACTTTCTGTAAAGTTTTCACTCTGACTCCGTTTCTGGCCAACAACCGAGAGAAACGAGGCCTGGCGCTGGACGGGAAACTAAAGCACGAGGACACAAACCTGGCCTCCAGCACTCTGTGAGTCCAGATTCATCCTCTTTCAGGTTTCTGTGACGACAGGAGAACTTTAGGAACCACAGGGAGAACGAGCTGTTAGAGGAACATGTGTGTGGCCTTCAGGGAACAGAGTGTAACGACAAGAAAAGATGATTTCAGCCAGAACAATGAACAGTGTTTGTTCAACAAGCCTGGAAACAGCTGCTTAAGGAGAAGATCTACGTGGGTTATGTTATGTTAGGTTAGGTTGGGTTAGGTTGTGTTAGGGTTAGGTTAGGTTAGGTTGGGTTGGGTCAGTTTAGGGTTAGGTTAGGTAAGGTTGGGATGGGTTAGGTTAGGTAAGGTTAGGTTAGGTTAGGTTAGGTTGTGTGCAGGTTCCATTAGGTGAGGTTTGTTTTGTTTTTGTTAGGTTAAATTCACTTAGGTTAGGTTGTTTGTTCAACAAGTGTGGGACAGCTGCTTAAGGGGAAGATTTACGTGGGTTAGATTAGGTTAGGTTAGGTTTCATTAGGTTAGGGTAGTTTAGGTAAGGTAGGGTTAGCTCAGGTTAGCTCAGGTTAGGTTAAGTTTGGTTTTGCTAGGTTAGGTTGGGTCGGTTCAGGTTAGGTTAGGGTACGGTAGGTTAGTTAAGGTTGGGTTAGGTTAGGTAAGGTTGGGTTAGGTTAGGTTAGGTTAGGTAAGGTTAGGTTAGGTTCGGTTTTGTTCGGTTAGGTTGGGTTAGGCTAAGTCAGGCTAGGGTAGGTTTGGTTAAGTAAGGTGAAGTGAAGTGAGGTTAAGTAAGGTAAGGTTTAGATTTGTTAGGTTAGGTGAAGTCAGGCTAGGTTAGGTTACTTTAGGTTAGGTTTGGTTTGGTTTTGTTAGGTCAGGTTGGTCAGTTTAGGTTAGGGCAGCTTAGGTTAGGTCAGGTTAAGTTAGGTTTTGTTTGGTTTGGTTTTGTTATGTAAGGTTGGGTTTTGTAAGATTAGGTTGGGCTGGGTTAAGTCAGGTTTGGTTAGGTTTGGTTCGGTGAAGTGGGGTGAAGTGAGGTTAAGTTAGGTTAAGTTAGGTTAAGTTAGGTTAGGTTATGTTAGGTTTGGTTTTGTGAGGTCTGGTTGGGTTAGGTAAAGTAAAGTTAGGTTAGGCTACATTAGGTTAGTTTGGGTTAGGTTTTGTTATATTAAGTTAACCCCTCAATAAAGAGACAATAAAGTACTCATCTGAATTTATATTAGGTTGAGCAGGTTAAGATGGTTCAGGTCGGGTTAGATTAGATAAGATCAAAATAGGTTGAATTTGATAAGGATGGGTTTGGTTGGGTAAGGTGAGGTTTAATTAGGTTGATTAGGTTGATTAGGCTATTTGAGGTTAGATCAGATTAGGTTAAGTAAAGTTAGGTTAGATTAGATCATATAAGGGTTGATTGTGTTGCATCAAGTTATATTTAGTTAGATTTGGTTAAATTAAGTAAAGGAAGGTTAAGGTGCATTAAATTAGGTTAGATAAGATTTGTATATACGAGATTAAGTTAGATTAGTCTAGGGTAAATTAGGATATATGAGGTTAAAATTAGGTTACATTATAATAGTTTAGGTTAGGTTGTTGGTAATCCCAGTCAAGTATACGACCTTTCACTGTTGACCCTGGATTATTGAGCAGCTTCTGTTTTCTGTCTCTGCAGATTAAGAGAAGGAGCCAACAGGGAGATTCTGGGCATCATCGTGTCGTATAAAGTCAAAGTGAAGCTGGTGGTGTCCAGAGGCGGGTCAGTGGTTTTTGTTTTTAACCAGTCGACTGCACAAAGACTTAGATCATTATTTCTAACCTGACCACACTCCAGGTTTCACTCCTCATCCTCGCAGTCAGACTTCATTGTTACAGATGTAAAGATGAGTAGAAGCTCTGTGCTGCTGATGTGACGTTAAAGATGTGTAATGTTTATCGATTTCAGGCTCCTGGGAGACCTGGCGGCCAGGTAACCTTTTACACCCTGTCATTGATAAACGCACGGACATTTAAACGTCTTTAATAAACCGCTGTTGTGCTTTGTGGCTTCGTACGCATCACAATGATTTCTTCTTTCAGTGACGTCTCCGTGGAGCTGCCTTTCACGTTAATGCACCCGAAGCCACCGGAGGAACTCCTCTTCAGAGACGGTTAGTCATGTTTACGACTCTCTAATGTCCCAGCAGTCTGTAAACGCCTCATTGTATCAGCACAGTGAAGGTTTTATGAGTCGCTGGATCGTTTTTTTTTTGTTTCACAGCTTCCAGTCGTGTTTTAGTGTCGCTCTGTGAAACAGAATCTATCTGTTTTTGTACATGAATTTTTGATGGATTTACAAACAGATTGGTTTAATACAGACTGTCTTAATGATTCAGGCTGAATGTTTAAATAGCAGATTTCTTTTGAAAATATTCTTAAGTTTAAATGTTAATTAACTAAATCTCTGCCATTTATAACAAACTGAGCTGTTAGGAAATTGGTTAAAAATTGAGCAATCAACAGTTATTTCCAAGTCCATGCCAGGGCTGAATTATTTTAGAAAAAGATCTAATTGCGATTTTTCTGGCAGATATAGCGATTCCAATTAGATTCACGATTTTCTTTAAATCATGCTTTAGTGAAGTTTTCATGATCTACAGTAACATTTACAGAAAATTACATCAAACCATTGAAACATCTAAAGCTTTTACTCTAATGTGAGGATGAAAATAAAAACTGAAGGTAAGAATTGTTTCAAACTTTCAAATAAAAGGGCAATATTGTAATGTAAAAGGTGAAAATTTTGAGATATAAAGACAAAAATCTGAGACAAAAAGTCAAAATTTTGAGATGAAACTTCTCAAGTTTAAGAAATCAGTTAAAGATGATGTGAAAAAAGTCCAAACTTTCTCATTTAAGGTCAAAATTTTAAGGAGACATGTATCTTTTATCTAAAATAAAAAAGTCTACATTTTGAAATAAAGGCAATTTTTGAAATAAAAAGTTGAAATTTTGATACAAAAAGTAAAAATTCTAAGATTTAAGTCGAAATTATGAGAAATAAATACAGTTACTAACTAACGGATCGTTTTTTTTTGTTTCACAGCTTCCAGTCGTGTTTTAGTGTCGCTCTGTGAATCTATCTGTTTTTGTACGTTTTTAATGACTCTCTCTCTCTGTCTGTCTCTGTCTCTGCAGCTGCAGACGAAGCTCCAATCGACACAAACCTGATCGAGTTTGACACAAAGTAAGCCGCCGTCTGTGGATCTTTCCCTCCGTGCGTCCGTCTGTCCGCCTCTCTTCCTGTCTGACCTAATTGGCCGAGCTCTGGTTTACGACCTCGTCAATACTCTGAGAGGTTTTCCTGCTGAAACCGGATCAGCTATGACTCGTCTCCTGAGTCCGAGCTTTAATGCGTCTTAATGCTGCGGCAGGAAATGGAAACTCGTTCTCGCAGCAGCTCTGTGTTTTACTGCTCATCATTTCACGCTCACAGCAGAGCGGTAATTGGAGAGGGGAATTGAAATGATTTCTGCTCACAGTGGAAACATTAAAGAGGAGGAAGGTTCGTGAGCTTCTGTTTCAGAGGCTGAACTGGTGAAAACAGCGAGTGTTGGAGCTGAAATAACCCTCGGTGTAATAAGGGAACATGTTTGTTTTTCAGCAGATATCATGAGTCAGAAATATTACCTAACTCAGTAATTCCCAACCTGTGCTCCACGGCCCCCTGGTGGGCCGTGAAGGTATTGTAAGTGGTCCGCCAAGTGTTAATTGGGCTGTTTGGAGGATACTAAGATTGCGAGCTCGCCCAATCAAAAAATGATTTTTCAATAAGTTGTTAAATTTAGACTCTTCTCAAAATCCCGAGTCTAAAAACTTTTCCTGCTTTTTCTAAACTGGACTTTTAAATTGTATTTTTAGTTATAAAAAATTGCGATTTCGATCAGAAAACGATAAATCGTTCAGCCCTAGTCCATGCTCCATTGTCTGTAACGTAATGAGTGATCGAGCGGCCCTATCCCATTGGCTCAAAGTGGGTACAAGGCACTGAGTGTTTATATTTGGGTCAGTGACAAAAAGAGGGTCTAAAAACTTATTTTTAAAAAGTTTTTTGAAAATGGATAAAAACATATTTCTGAGAGAAGAATTATGTTTTCTAACAGATTTCAGTAGTTGACCAACATTTCAAAGTTTTTAGGTTCATTATTTTTTAGTATTTTTAATTTGAGCACCCAAAAATGTCAGGTGGTGCAACCAAATATATGAAAATATATTTATATGTTCCTGTTATTTTTTCTGTGTGAAATTATTGGCAAGTATCTCTCAAGTGTCTGTAGTGACTCATACATTTTCATTTTGTGTGTTTCATTTCTTTTATTTGTGAATAAGATAAATAATTTGATGTTAAAATAACATTTCACATTATTACATTGGTTGTNGGTGGAAAAGGCGACAAGGACGAAGAGGAGGAGCCGGTGGATTCGCCCAAACTGGAGGACAGATAAAGAGGCAGCTCGTGTTCGCTGCACCGTTTGCTGCTGTTGTTGTTTAGCCGCCATGTTAGCGTGGAGCTAACAGAGGTCACCTTTAGGTCAAACCACAGTCTGGACTCCCTTTACGACGGGCCGTGCCTCGTTTGTGTTCTCGTTCATGTCCGTCCTCTCTCTAAGGTCCCTGAGGTGTTTCAGATAGAGCAGCTCTCCACTGGTCGAACAGAGACCGGGACCAGTGGCGCCCGTTGTAGCAGCGGCCGGTAGCATGCCTCTAACGTCACTTTGTTCTACGTGTTTCCATTAGGGACCTACTTTTGATATGTCACAGCAGACAAACAACAACAACACTGCCAACTCTGGTTGATGTGGACCAGTCCAGCACCTCTCGGTGTTAGACCTGCGTGCGGCTGCAGGTAGTCCCGACGTCCCGCATTTCTGCGTGTTTCATCCTCAGTGGACTGTCCTTCACTCGGACAGTCGGCTCTCCTTGGTGCTGGGACACACGTACTTTGTGAAGTCTAAAAATAACTTAAATTACAGTGCTTATTAGGTGGCATTGTCTCCTCCTCGACTGCCCTCTGTGGCGACGACCACGCGAGGTCAGAGCGTCACTTCATTTCTGTGGGAACCGCAAGATTTGAGAGTTAAACAAAATTCGATCAATACTTTATAAATCATCAAAGTTTCACATTAAGGATCCTCGATTTCTTTGGTTTTCATGGAAACGAAGTGAAATCAACAGACGTGTGTGAGAAAAATATCAGTGTTGATTTAAAAAAAAAAACACAGATTGGTCCTTTAATATGGTTAATATGTTTTGTTATACGTAAAATATCAGACTTTTAATGTGTTATTACTGAAAAAAAGGGTTTTATTTGTAAAAGTTTAACAGTGACTACAGCAGTGCCAATGCTGGGGTCTTGATCTGTGTGTGTGTGTGTGTGTGTGTGTGTGTGTGTGTGATTACTGAAACGACTGGACACACTGTACCATACGTATTAAGAACAGTATCTGTATGTTTGTTTTTTTTCACTGTAGAGTCAAAACAGAGACATATACGATCAAAAACACCCAAACTTGTTCTTTGTCACGACTTTATGCAGGCTTTTATTTTGAAAGGGTCAGGATGTAACCTGTGTATTCAACTGCATCTTTAAATAAAAGGACGTTTGTAGCAACTTTCTCTCTCTCTCTCTCTGTCTGTGACTCAACCTCTGGGAGCAGGAACATTCTCCGAGGGTTGTTTATGACTTTGGAGTTCTTAAAAAAATAAAATGTTCACAAACTTTACCTACATAACTTTACCTACAGGTTCCCCTGAGGATGAACCCTGCAGGTTACAGCTGAAGCCTCTTGGTTCGACACTGAAAAAGAAAAAGGGTGAGTCTTCAGACATTTTTAAAATTCTTCTAGTCTGTGAAAGTTTTCAACACTGATCCAACTCGTTGTCATTTTTAAACACCTGTGATTTAACTTCATAGGACGTGGTGGTCAAAGCTGAAAACTGGTGTTATTCAACTTTTATTTAACCAGATAAAGACCCAAGAGTCAGTCTCAGGTGAGCACGTAAAAGTTTCTAGTGAGAACGTAAAAGTTTCTAGTGAGAACGTAAAAGTTTCAGGTGAGCAAATAAAAGTTTCAGGTGAGCACGTGAAAGTTTCAGGTGAGCACGTAAAAGTTTCTAGTGAGCACGTGAAAGTTTCAGGTGAGCACGTGAAAGTTTCTAGTGAGCACGTAAAAGTTTTGAGTGAGCACGTGAAAGTTTCAGGTGAGCACGTGAAAGTTTCAGGTGAGCACGTGAAAGTTTCTGGTGAACATGTGAAAGTTTCTGGTGAACACGTAAAAGTTTCTAGTGAACACGTGAAAGTTTCTAGTGAGCACGTAAAAGTTTCAGGTGAGCACCTAAAAGTTTCAGGTGAGCACGTGAAAGTTTCAGGTGAGCACGTGAAAGTTTCTAGTGAGCACGTAAAAGTTTNAGCGTGAAGAGCAGCAGCTTCACGAACATGGACGAGTTGATGATTTTGGCGTAGCGAAGCGGCTGGCAGATGGCCACGTAGCGGTCGAACGCCATCGCCAGCAGCAGCGTGGACTCCAGCGAAGACAGGAAGTGAGTGAAGAACATCTGAGTCAAGCAGCCCGCCAACGAGATCTGGTCCCAGTCGGCGAGGAGGCCCAGGAGCATGTTGGGGACGATGGCGGTGACCACCAGGATGTCGACCACACACAGCGTGCAGATGAGCAGGTACATGGGGCTGTGCAGAGTCTCCACGCGGTGGATCACGTACACCAGCAGAGAGTTTCCCAGCAGCACCAGCAGGTACGAGACGCAGAACGGCAGCGCCAGCAGGCGGCGGTGTCTGTGCAGCTCCGGGAAACCTCTGAAAACGAAGGAGCTGTGAGAGAAGTTCCTGCCCAGGGACGCCTCCGACATGGCGCTGAGTTCACCTGAGACGAAACATCGGACGAACAAACTCCTTAGATTTAATATTCATAATTTTCTTATTTTAAAAAACTGAACAGGTGCTTAAACTACCTCCTCGAACAAATACTTTAGCACATTTTGAGTTATGATATTTCAAAAAGGTGAGTCCCTAACTTATCTCAAACTTAGCCATTGCAATGTTAACCATCTGGTGCATAGTTTTTGATTCTTCTTAGGGCCTGAAAAAATGTTTTCAATTCTTTTTCCAAACATATATATTTAAAAATGTTCTAGACAAACATTTGAGGGTAAAACAGCGTAATAACTAGACATTTTTCAGTGTTAAAATGGATGACAGAGAGTTAAAATGTTTTGCAAAGCATTAAAAAAAAGATTATTCATGAAATTACCAAAAAAAAAAAGAAAGGAAGTCAAACAAAAATAGTTATGTTTACATTAATTTCACTCTTTTTTTATGTTGAATGTTCTGTTACAAATATTTGAAGAAAAAAATTGAAAACTTTTTTTTATGCCTTAAGACAAATAAAAACACTTAAAGGAAAAATCCAGACACTGACTTTCATAATTCATGCATCAGAGGGTTAAATTGAACATTGAGCCTAATTTTTTTTTTTTTTTTTTTTTTTGCACCACCACAGTCAAGTTGTTGAAATAACATATTTAACCATGTGGTGCACAGTGGTCACTACCTATTTAAAAGTTATTTACTCCTAAATTCAATGGTTCATGTGGTGGAAATTCATATTAGTCTGTGTCAGGATATTTTTATTCTTCTTAGGGCCTGAAAAAATGTTTTCAATTCTTTTTCCAAA
>RPOG01003433.1:36684-63820 GCA_008086565.1 Thalassoma bifasciatum
ACGAGGTATCGTAATTTTTTTTAAGTTTTCCCGGCTCATATCTGGAATATATGGGGAGGCGGGGCTTATGACCTATACTGCAGCCAGACACCAGGGGGCGGGGCTTATGACCTATACTGCAGCCAGACACAAGGGGGCGGGGCTTATGACCTATACTGCAGCCAGACACCAGGGGGCGGGGTTTATGACCTATACTGCAGCCAGACACCAGGGGGCGGGGCTTATGACCTATACTGCAGCCAGACACCAGGGGGCGGGGCTTATGACCTATACTGCAGCCAGACACCAGGGGGCGGGGCATCTGCTGGAGGCTTCAGTTTGAGCCGAACGTCGTTACGTCCACTCATTATACAGTCTATGGTTAAAACTAAGTTATGTTTTAGAGGATAATAAACATGTTCAAATATTTCTTATACATAATGTCCTCTATATGTAACATGCCCGTAAATTTAACAATGACCTAAAATGTGATTTAAAAATTACAATAAAACCTNAAGAAATGAAACACACAAAATGAAAATGTATGAGTCACTACAGACACTTGAGAGATACTTGCCAATAATTTCACACAGAAAAAATAACAGGAACATATAAATATATTTTCATATATTTGGTTGCACCACCTGACATTTTTGGGTGCTCAAATTAAAAATACTAAAAAATAATGAACCTAAAAACTTTGAAATGTTGGTCAACTACTGAAATCTGTTAGAAAACATAATTCTTCACTCAGAAATATGTTTTTATCCATTTTCAAAGAACTTTTTAAAAATGCGTTTTTTGACCCTCTTTTTGTCATTGACCCAAATATCAAACATGTTTCTGATCAGGCAGCACTCACCTCTTCTCCGCCATGCAGACAGATGTTATCATGTCGTCACAGCTGCTTCTGAAAACAACAGAGAAATAATTTTAACTTCACACTGACACATTTTCAAGAAACTGCAAAATTCAGATTCAGAAGTTCTTCACTAATCCCAGTGTCACCACTGCTCATCACACAAATACAGCAATCTGAAATAAAACGAATAAGGTAATAAAACAACCACTAAATAAGCAACAAGCATCAATAAAATTAGCAATAATTCAACAAATACCAAATAATATAAAAGTAGAATAGAGATTAAAAAAAACACAAGGATTTAAAATAACTTTTTCTATTGTGAATTTGACTAGTTGAACAAAGTCAGACAGAAATTGCAGAATGTTTTAACCAATTTGCAAACAGAGTTCACTGTCATGAGTTAAATAAATACATTAAATACACTGAAAATAAATGAGATTACAACATGATCTCCTGTCTACTCATTTTCTTTTGTTTATTCAAATTGTTATTAATCTGTTATTATTTTTACCCTGTAAAATATTGTTTTACCTGTTTGTTCTTACCTACACTTTTAACATTTTTGATGTAAAGAGACTTTGAGTTTTTTTTAAAAGCGCTCTATAAATAAAATTTACTATTATTATTATTATCTCTGTGTTAAAGTGATTCATGGGACTGTGAAGAAACATGAATAATGATATAATAAAACATTGGACTATTTCTTTTTTACAGTTACAGAACACAGAAACATCAAGATTACAAAATAAAACAGGAAGATTAAAAGATAAAAAGTAAAACGTAGAAATATACGACCATTCACAAACACAAACACACACATTTAGAGTCACTAAAAAACCTCCAGAGCCTGTTTTTGGATTATGGGAGGAAAAACTGCAACACTTGAAATCTAAACGAGTGTTTTTTGTATTAAATTTCAGTAAAAATTGTCTCATTTGACTGAATCTGAGTCACATTCACCCGACAGGTTTGGAAAATTGTCAGATTTCAAGATATTAACAGACAAGAATGATGCTTGAATTCTTTCAAAGAGTAAAATGAAACATGTTTTTCTTCAGTTTCTTGGAATAGAATTCATGTCTTGGTATGAAAAAACAAACAAGAACATTTTAAGGTCAGAGAGCTCAGTTAGAATAAATGTAACTCTTTAAAAAAAATTTTTTGGTCACCTGATTTCTTATAAAGTTACTGTTGAATGATAAATGAAGTTTTTCGTCCTACCTTCCTGCTCTGGTCGGTCTGTTGGTCTGTTGGTCTCTGGTCCCTCTGGCTTCCTCTTATACTTTAAAATCCAAATGTCCCACGGGGAAAGTGACCCTAAACGCAGCAGCACTCGGACACTTTAATCCAGTCGAGCTAATTTAAAAGTCCCAGAGCGTGTGAGAGAAACGGACTGAGCCTCTCCAGAGTTTAATCTACGTGTTGACTTCACGTTTTAAAGATCTCAGGTTATAACGACCTCTCCAAAGAGAGAAGAAACATCATCATGTTTGTTTGTTTTCCACTTTAAATCTGACGTAATCTATGAAGTATCCCCGTGTATAATGGGTCTGAGAGGCAGAAATACACAGTGCCTATAAAGATTGCTTATTTTATGTTGCATATTTTTATTTTTTTGGCATTACTTTGCAGAAATCAGTTTCCAATTTGACATTAAAGAGGTTGTTTTTTTGTTTTTTTTTTACATTATTTGGTCACAAAAGCTTAATTATGTTGAGTATGACTGATTTACCAAAGCAATAAAACAGTAAAACTTTTCAAAAGCACTGTAATATTCACAGATGTGGACACAGAGGTCTTACAGGAGGTTAATAAACTGTTTTGTTAGTTAAATGTGAAACTGGTGGTTATTATTTGGTTGAACTGGTTGATCACACACTGACTCTAACAGTGATTCCCAACCTGTGGGTCTCGGCCCCCTGGTGGGCCGTGAAGGTACTGCGAGTGGGCCGCCAAATCCAATAACTAATGAGAAACTAACTTCTCAGAAAAAAAAAACACCTGAACACCATGCAACCAGATGACATCATCATACCACCTTAGAGTAAGGATGAGAGAAACGTTTCTACGAGGTATCGTAATTTTTTTTAAGTTTTCCCGGCTCATATCTGGAATATATGGGGAGGCGGGGCTTATGACCTATACTGCAGCCAGACACCAGGGGGCGGGGCTTATGACCTATACTGCAGCCAGACACAAGGGGGCGGGGCTTATGACCTATACTGCAGCCAGACACCAGGGGGCGGGGCATCTGCTGGAGGCTTCAGTTTTTATTCAACCTAATTAATGTGACGATAATTCACTGATTTTTTACTCTGACTATTCCTGAAGAATTAATACTGTTATGTGTCAAACGCCTGCAAATTCAGAGACCAGTTCATTTTATTTCAGTCAGAAAAACATCTAAACATTTTCTTTAGGCCTCACCAGATACAAGAAACATCTGATTTACNGGCGGGGCTTATGACCTATACTGCAGCCAGACACCAGGGGGCGGGGCTTATGACCTATACTGCAGCCAGACACCAGGGGGCGGGGCTTATGACCTATACTGCAGCCAGACACCAGGGGGCGGGGCATCTGCTGGAGGCTTCAGTTTGAGCCGAACGTCGTTACGTCCACTCATTATACAGTCTATGGTTAAAACTAAGTTATGTTTTAGAGGATAATAAACATGTTCAAATATTTCTTATACATAATGTCCTCTATATGTAACATGCCCGTAAATTTAACAATGACCTAAAATGTGATTTAAAAATTACAATAAAACCTGAAATGCAATTATTTGTAGGAAATGTAACAAACATACTCTAATAAAACAAATGTCTTGTAACCTAAAATGTAATTACTGACCCAACACTTAACAAGTTGGTGCACTGTGAGGAAAAAATATATTGACCAGTTGTTACATTTTTGGTTTTATAACAGTTTTTAATTACACTCTGGGTAGTAATTTTATTTCGGCTCTTTGTTAAAAATCAATCTCTACAAAGGCAATGTATATATCCTCCGTACTTATTGGCTTGAAGGTGTGCCGTAAACATTTTTGAGACTTAAAAGTGGGCCCTGAGTTGGAAAAGGTTGGGAACCACTGGACTATAATAATACTGATTTTACAGGAAAGGGCAGCTGCACAAAATATTGACTTAATTTAGACTCTTATTTGTTTATCCATTAGGTAAACTGATATAGGAAATATTGGCTCTTCCATTTTTGAAAGCATTCTGAAATTACAGCGTTTCTTTCCACCCGTCTCAGAGTTTCACACACTGCTGTAAGTTTGGAAAATGTTACTTTAAGTATTTTTAACCCTTTCAACAAGCTGGAAACTGACTGAAAACACACAAACTGTGCCGTCTGATGAAATCACAGAGGAGCAAATGAAAGAGATATCAGTCTGATATAATCTGCTCCCTCTGAGCTTTAAACTGTAAATCTAATTATGTCGCGTTCCTCCAGGATCCTCAGCGGACTCTGTGTTGTGATCGTTTCTCGAGGCTAATTGTCCCCGAGGTGAAACACAGCGCTGAGTTTCCTGTGAGGAGGACGCTGGGATTCATTATCTGCTGGTTTTAATAAGTTTGTTTATTCAGAGCGGTGAGACTCACTGAGCTGCTGCTGCTGTGAGAATCATCTGATTTTAGTTTTTGTAAAGAATATTTCCATTTGGCTCAGTTTTCTGTTCAATACACTTAAAGGTGAACTCAAGACATGAGTTAGAAAACACTCAGACTTAACAAGAAAATCACTTTTAATACAGGATGGAGCAACACAAAGTGAAAAAAACGACAAAAATAGTCATAAAGTTAAATAAACGAACAGACAAAAATCCACCAGCCAGTCCATGCATGAGATGAAGTTCATGATATAAATAAAACCTACTGAAAAACTACAGGAATATTATCAAAGGACCTAAATAAGGAAATACAACAGGTAGATTAAGATGTTTAAGAAACTGGTTAATAGAAACAAATAAACAAACAAAAAATAAATCTTTATAAATAAATAGATACAGTAACAAAATACAATAAATATTCACAGAACCAATAATATAAGTCAGACTTATCCAGATAAAACATGTGGACAGAAATAATAATATTGGTTAGAGCACAATATTAAGGGTTGAAATGAAATAAAGTGATAATTGAAGCTGACTAAATCCTTAATCATTGATTAATAAACCAGAATGGGTGGTTTGATAAGTGTTACCTCTTCCGTTTCCTTTTCAGATATGTAAATAGAGGTTACATCAGTAATGAAAGCTTCATATTATCATTTATATTAATTTTTTAAAACTGTTTTGTGTTTTTGAAATTATAAAGATTTCCTTTCTCTAACTTTTTGTAGTTTGGAAGATTTGTAACATTATAGACTTTTTGATAATAATGATCTCTAGTGAAACAATTGGACAGGAAATAATATGAAAAAAATTTAAGTTTGTGATTTTTCTACTCAATTTCTTTTTAATTTTTTTTTTTCGACTACTCATTGAGGAAGTTTTCTTTTAGCTTAGGATCCTTTTTTCTTCATTTATACAATATACTCCCACTATTTGGTTTTAAAGTCGATTAGGAATCATCCCACTACTGCTGGAGTACGTGAAAATAATTTAATTGTAACATTTATTGTAAATAAAATTGACTTTCACAGCTTTTTTACTGTTTACATGAACAGTATGTGCAGAAAGGACAAACTATGCGACATTCGCGTTTTCTTAAGCCCGCGAAAATTCCTTTTCAGCCGTTAGACACAAATAACTTTATTATTTCACTTTGACAACAAAAACGTTGAGTTACCTTAATATTAGCAATCAAAACAGCACATCTCACGTCGACAGGAAAACTACGAAAAAGAACGAAAGTCCGAGAGACAGAGAAACGAGTTTTCTGTCGATTATTAATATTAAACTGAAGGAATTTCAGATTTGAAGCTGATCTGAGGTAAGTTTATGTAGAGGAAACAAATATACTCTTTAAAATATCTTCCTCCTGTGGCTGGAAATCCATCAAAACGTTAATAAAATATAAAGCTGTTGTTTTAAACCGAATAAACCGGGACTCCTCTCTTTACACTTGACGGCTCCGTCTATTTCCTGGGAACGAATCTCCACGATTTTCAATTCTGGACGGAGTTTCGTACTTAAAAACTCCAAAAGTTGATTTTTGAATTTTATCCAGAGCACAGGTAAGTGATCTGTCATTTATCTACAGCTTTACACGGTTTATAATCGAACAAACGTCGAGTTTTTTTCTCCATTTTAACTCAAATTGAGTTAGCCGTAGCTCCTCCATATTAGCTGCGGTCTCGTCTGTTTGCTTGAGAAATATCTGTAATATATAATAACCTGCTGACATTTAAAGGGCTAGAGTGGCTTTAATGATTTTACAGATAATAATTCTAAAATTTAAATAATAGTTTTGCTGTTTGTGGCACATCTTTTAAAAACAGAAATAACACCACTAAAGGTGAACTGATGAATAGAGAACTTTTTTGTGTCTGAGTGCAATATTTCCTTCCATCATGAATTGAGTATTTCATCACATGTATTTCTTTATTCTATGAAACCTGTGTTATTTGAACACATCTTTAAACTATTAAAATATAACATGTTTTTTTGTGTTTTGGCTCCTCAAACCCCTAAAATCTCAGGTGGTGCAACCGTCCTGACAAGTATCCACAGTAATTAAACTCTAAAAATTGAATGTCAGTTATTGTAAATGGAAATTAAAAATACAGTGACATTATTTTATGTTTGAACCTTTTTAAATAAAACATTCTTTGCACATAAAAAGAATTTTAAAGCTGTTGAGAAATTTCAAAAACGTTTGTCCCGTAATTTTCACCTTGTCAAATGTCAGGGTGGTGCAACCGTAACATTAGACTTTTATTTTAAAGTGAAGAGAATAAAACAGGAAACAGGAAACTGCATCAGCCAAAGGAGCCCAAATGACATTTGTGACCAAGTGGAAAAGTTTGTAGATTTCTCTGAAATACTGATAAAAAAGGTTTTTTTACTTCATTGGTGACTGGAACAATTTCCATGTCAGGTGGTACAACCAATGTAATAATGTGAAATGTTATTTTAACATCAAATTATTTATCTTATTCACAAATAAAAGTAATGAAACACACAAAATGAAAATGTATGAGTCACTACAGACACTTGAGAGATACTTGCCAATAATTTCACACAGAAAAAATAACAGGAACATATAAATATATTTTCATATATTTGGTTGCGCCACCTGATATTTTTGGGTGCTCAAATTAAAAATACTACAAAATAATGAACCTAAAATCTTTGAAATGTTGGTCAACTACTGAAATCTGTTAGAAAACATAATTCTTCACTCAGAAATATGTTTTTATCCATTTTCAAAGAACTTTTTAAAAATAAGTTTTTAGACCCTCTTTTTGTCATTGACCCAAATATACAGTGAACAAACTAAGACACAGGAGGATAGTTTTATTTATATCTAGAAACATTACCCTTTAGTGATACAAAATAAAATCAAATAAAGTAAATCTGAAGCTAAATGATTTTAAAATATGAGTGTATGTTTGAGGTAGGTAGATGAGTTAATTGTTGTAATAACAGTTATAACGGCTGTTAAAGTTTTATCTCCTTAGACTGACTTACTTCCCCTTGAATGGCTGATGATGTCATACAGGTAGGTCCAGGTGAATTGTTTGCTTGAAAAGTACAGATACATGTGTTGAGGTGATGAATGTAAAAGACAGAGTTTAAAGCTCTGATCAAATGCTACATTTTTATAAAGAAAGCAGATATTTTCTAACAGTTGTTTCTGATTTCTACAGACTATCTCTTTGGGGCCTTGAACTCAGCACAGGTAAGAGTGACAGACAGTGAACAGGAAGCTGATCTCACCTCCACCACCCTCTACTGTCGACTTCATGTAGAGGTGGAGTTATTTCACATGGTTTCTACTCTACACACAGGTAGCAATTATACTCAGCTATGTTTTTTTTTTTAATGTGGAGAATAATACTGCCCTCTGGAGGCAGAGAACAGTAACAGCAGTCAGTGAAAGAAAAATCAGCTGACAAACGGGTAGATAGGCAGTGCAAAGTCTCTGTAATGTCTTTAAATTAGTGATTTAATACATGAAACAACTACAAAATGTTAGCTCCGTCTGAAAGTATCTCTGAGTAACATTTCTATGGAATTGCACTTCATAAATTAACAGTTAAATACATTAGAATATATTTTAACACACATTTCAATCAAATTCCCCTCCTGTGTCTTGTCTTCTCCTCATCATAATTAGATTTAGCTTCATTTACTTCTGCCGAAAAACAGACTGAACACACAAAAGGTAAGTTCATCAAACATCTATTTTTTTTACTATCATAATACAGTCAGGGGAGATCAGTTAGCAGCTCCACCATAGCTGTTTAATGTGCTATGTGCAGCTGGCTTAGTATCTCTGAAACTTGAACTTTGTAATTTTGGGTGTGTAGCTTCCTGATAGACTGACAGCTAGGTGACAGAATAACGGTTAAAGGTTACTCATATTAAATGAAAAACTACAGGCTACAGATTAAAGGTTACATTTTTCAAGTTAAAGATTAAAAGGGTGTGAAAACTGTTTTCTGCTCTGATATGTTTATGGAGAAGTGAGGTTTTTGTCAGACAGTTCAGTTCAGGTCATAACTCAGTTTGGATATCTTTATTTACTGTGTTTCCTTTTGCACTATCAGTACATATAAACCTTTTCTGGAAAAAATCTCTCTAATTGGTCAAGGAGACTAGAAAAGCGCCCTGTAAGAACTGGTTCATTTACCATAAGACAACTTATTCACTTGAGAATAAGAGTTTTAATGTCTGTGTTTGTATCAGTGGTGATCAGAGAAAAGAATTGTTGTCATGCCTAAGATGCCCCGCCCCAACTATGACTCACACTGACTTTACTGCACTCCGCAGGTAAAAGTTCTTACTTTTGCTTCCACCTGCTGTGACGCAGATCTTTTCTCCGTCCTCGAACTTTGGAAGGTGAGATTGTTTCTCTGTTTTTTGAAGACTCGTATTTAGAGTGAAGTAAATAAAGCTGTAAGTTAACAGTTAGCCACCTAGTTCACTGCAAACAGCTGATCTGACTTCAAAAGTCTTCAAAATAGTCAAGAATGCAGGATATGCAAACAATGCTCATCATGCTAAAAGTTCAGTCAGGTAGAAGGCCATAGCTCTCTCCAGTTCAGGCTTCAAAGACTGAATTTGAAGACCAAATACATCACAGCGGTGCATGTTGACATGCTTTTGAAAAGCTTTCTGCACTGAACTCATTGAGGAAAGTTTGAGGAAGTATATAACGGAAGCTTAACAGCAATTTGGTCAACACCCGTCTGGCACTGCGGTAAAGTCAACCGCCTCTCCTGTTTACCAGCTCCGCCTAAATTTAATGTGTGCAATTGAGCTGATCTTAGCAGTAATGGCAATATAATAGGTCAGGGGAACAGTTAAAGTTAACCGGGGTCATTTTAAGTTACACCCCGACAAATTGATGGTTCACAAATACCATAAAACTATTGAAAAACTACATTGACCATCGAATGGAAGAAGAGTTTCATACTTACAGAGATAATATCCCATAATGTCTCTAACATACTTCTTGTGCCAAGTTACACAACAAAATATGGCGTTTGATTTTATTTCTAGATCAAACAAATGATCATTTTATGCTGTATTTCAAGTGATATAAAAAGGGTTCTCACAGTAGGTACTTTATGAAACTCTAATGACTGGATAGCGTACTTCTTGGACTACATGCACAATAATTTTAAAGTACAGTGTGTAGAAAATCCTCAGTCTGGGCTCTCCCTGGATGGAAAAATACAGCCCCACCCACACTCCCTATTTCCTGGTGGGTGTGACAAGGAGGCTATAAAGCCAGCCTCATCACCTGCAGTCTCCCTTTGTTTGCATCAGGACATGGACCACATGGCAGAGAAAGCCAAAGACCAAATGTTTGACTGATTAAATGTTAAGTGAGTTATTTTTGTTACATAATTTCCTCATAATTTCTCCTTTGTCATCATTTCAGTTAAATATCAAAGTGCATATTGATTTAGTTTGCCTTTATTGCCTTAGTTAAACATTCTATTTGTGTTCTGGGGAGATTATTGTCTAGTTTAATGAACCTTTATTGTTTACTCCTTTTGCCAGAAAATCAGATCAACTTTGGGAAAATAAAACCTATAAAATTGGATCCTGACTGTGCTCCTCTGTCCTCACCGACACCCCATTAAGTTAACACCTCCTCCTACCAGCCAACACCCTCATAACCTCACAAGGAAACTCCTTAATATTTTTCACAGTGTACTTTTTGAAATTCTAGGTCAAAGTACCTAAAAGTACTCAAAAGTGAGAAATTATTCCTGACTTTGAAATTGAATAGAAAAATATTTTCCAAGAAGTACTTATGAAACCTGTATGACTGGAAAGTGTACTTCTTAGACTGCATGCACAATTATTCTGAAGTACTTTTACAGTGTACTCTTGAGTTATCCTTAGTGAAGTACCTAATCCTACTTAAAAAAAAATTCCTGACCTTGATTTTAAATAAAGAAATATTTATCTGGTTGGTACTTTGTTAAACCTTTATAATTGGATAGAGTACTTCTAGGACTACATGCACAATTATTCTGAAGTTCTTTAGCTATGTCCTTTTTGAGAAATCTCAAGTCAAAGTACCTCACAAGATGAAAAATAAGGGATTTTTTTTTGTGACTTTATTAAAAAAGATTATTTTTCAAAAATTAATTTATGAAATGAATGTGTTAATGTACTTTTGTGACGTACCTTTTGAGTCAAACATGGTCTCAGAACCTCACAGGGTGCAAAACTCAGAAATTATTTCTGACTTTGTTATAAAATTGGTCCTGATTGGTCCTTATGACAGAAATAGGCTCACACTGGCCAATCAGGTAAAGGTATTGTTAGGCATGAAAGATGGTCAGTATGACTGCACCCTATCTGTGCATGACTCTTCTCTATGCCACAGCTCAGCTCTCACATCACTACATCATCACCACTCACCAACACATGTTTATTGTCTATTGAACTACAGTTGCATTCACTAATAAGCCGCTTGTTTGTTTAAATCAGGATGAAGAAGCAGAGACCAGACTCTCCTGGACCCAGCTGTATGTCCATGAAAAGTGATCGGTCCAAAGGTGTTATTATAGACTTTAAAGATGGACGTTGTGCTGGTGGGGGGTAAGTTACGTGATTTCTAGTTTCCATTGAATCATAGGGTTGATTTCAGACATTGTGATCATGCAGTCGCCATAGCTGCGATTTTTTTTTGCTGCTTCTGACTGACCAAGGATCTGTTGTGTTTGGAAAAAGCAAGAATTGCATTTAAAGTCAGACTCAGTGGAGGTTTTAAACTCAGTGTTTTGAGAAGAGTCAAAATTTGACAATATATTGAAAAATCTTTTTAATTTTGTTTTGCCTTTAATCCTATAATTTATATTTATTTCTCAGAATTTTTGCCTTAAATCTTTGAATTTTGACTTTTTATCGTGAAATTTCAATTCAAAATGTAGACTTTTTATGTAAGACTTTTGTCATCTTAAAAATTTGACCCTCAATGAGAAAGTTTGGACTTTTTTCACACAATGCTAAATTGATTTCTTAAACTTTTGAAGTTTCATCCCAAAATCTTGACTTTTTGTTTCAGAATTTTGTCATTGTTTCTCTAAATTTCCAATTTTTATATTAAAATACTGACTTTTTATCTTATGGCGCTTTTCCACTATACAATTCCAGCCCTACTCTACTCGGCTCGGCTCTACTCTACTCGGCTCTACTCGGTTTGGTTTGCTTTTCCACTAGCCCGTCTCCAAACTCACGGTGGGCGTGGATCTTATAGCAGCTGCGCTAAAGTGCTGCGCAGAAGTGCGTGCATGTCATCTCTAACGCGACACAAACATAATTTTGTACTAACATATGTGTCACCGTGGTCTTTAAAGGAAAAAACAAAGTTTTCAAAAGATTTCATTAAAGTAATACAGCGGCTCAATGTGGTGCGGCATGACACAGGAGCGGAGGTAAACAACAGTCATGTGCTGCGCGCAGAGGGAAACGAAGGCGCTGCTTACCGACATTAACTCTTCACTGGATCCAGTGAGATCGCTTTAATTTTTGATTTTTGGGCTTGGTATACCGGAGATTTTTTATTGATCAATAATTCTTCTTTGAACTGGTTTTCCTTTTTGGATCCCTGTGGATTAATGGACTGATTGGTGCTTAAAGACTCTCGTGGCAGACAGATCGCTCCTGCGCCGACGAACTTTGATTTAATCGAAAAGACTCTTTAAACCAAACTATCTTTGCTGTTAACTTCTTTTTCGTTTAAAAAGGACTTTTAACTTATTTAGGAATCATGAAGGTGCATTTTAAGGTGGTATTTTGTGTTCATTCAGTCTGGTTCTGTGCCGTCGGGTTTAAATGTCATTAAAAACCCGTCGCGGACTTATTTGTTTGCCTCTTGTAAGTGATTCTACAGAGTCTTAAGCTTCCGTGAGGACATTCTCTGACCAATGAGTGACCGGCAGACCGTCGACGTCACGTTTTAGTATCGGCTTTACTCGCTTGGAACCCGGGTAGAGTAGGTACTAAAAACTGGCGTCTGCCGCGTAGTACCGCGCTAGTGGAAATGCAACACAAACCGGGTAGAGTCGAGTAGAGCCGAGTAGAGTAGGGCCAAGGCNTTAACTTCTTTTTCGTTTAAAAAGGACTTTTAACTTATTTAGGAATCATGAAGGTGCATTTTAAGGTGGTATTTTGTGTTCATTCAGTCTGGTTCTGTGCCGTCGGGTTTAAATGTCATTAAAAACCCGTCGCGGACTTATTTGTTTGCCTCTTGTAAGTGATTCTACAGAGTCTTAAGCTTCCGTGAGGACATTCTCTGACCAATGAGTGACCGGCAGACCGTCGACGTCACGTTTTAGTATCGGCTTTACTCGCTTGGAACCCGGGTAGAGTAGGTACTAAAAACTGGCGTCTGCCGCGTAGTACCGCGCTAGTGGAAATGCAACACAAACCGGGTAGAGTCGAGTAGAGCCGAGTAGAGTAGGGCCAAGGCGAGTCAGTGGAAAAGGGCCATTAAAGTTGGAAACAATTCTTACCTTCAGTTTTCATTCTTGCTTTAGAGTAAAAGCATTTGATGTTTCAATGGTTTGATGTAATTTTCTGCCAGGAAAATTACAATTAGAGTTTTTCTAAAATCGTTCACCCCTAGTCCAGTCTCTGTGTTTGATGCTTTCATGAATGAACTGTTTGGGGCACACCTGATTGTTCACCTGCCTAAACACAAACCCAGAACAGTAATCCACTGTGTTTTAATCAGGACGAAGGAGCAGAGACCAGACTCCCCTGGAACCAGCTGTGTGTCCATGAAAAGTGACCGGTCCAAAGGTGTTATTATAGACTTTAAAGATGGACGTTGTGCTGGTGGAGGGTAAGTCACGTGATTTCTTGTTTCCATGAAATCATGGAGTTGAGTGTGAAAGTCCTTTTGTGTCCTTCTATCTGTTAGCTTTAATTGGAACAGTCCAGTCTCTGTGTTTAATGCTTTCATGAATGAACTGTTTGGGGCACACCTGATTGTTCACCTGCCTAAACACAAACCCAGAACAGTAATCCACTGTGTTTTAATCAGGACGAAGGAGCAGAGACCAGACTCCCCTGGAACCAGCTGTGTGTCCATGAAAAGTGACCGGTCCAAAGGTGTTATTATAGACTTTAAAGATGGACATTGTGCTGGTGAAGGGTAAGAATAATGAACTGAAGTGTATTTTCTGACTCTTATGTGAAGACTCATCCTGGCCCTGAGCTTTAGAGAGTGTTGGATGACTCCCCTGTATGGGGTGCAGTATTACCCTTAAACTAGGACAGGGCTATTCAATTAGTATTAACTGAGGGCCGGACACCAAATACAGATACCAAATCAGGGGCCTGAGATATATTGCTTCAGATATGGGTAGCTATTTATTTAAGCAGCTGTATGAAGACAATTTGTAACACCATATTGGAAAGTGCTCACTATATTTTTAATGCACAACAGATTGCATTGCATCGGGACACAACATAAACAAGCCATGTCTACATTCAAATGGTCATATAACAGGAGCAAGTAGACTCAATCTTACCAACAAAGACATTTTTATAACAATAACACCACAAAGCATCATGACAAATTTTGCATCATCAGACACCTTGATAAACAGTCCATGTGAACCACACCACTAATGGCTGGCTAGATTATGTGCATTATATAACTTTAAGTGAACATTAGGTCACCTGAGTAACAGTGAGAATTTTGCAAACAACGTGCAAATGTAATTCTAAAAACAATACTGCTGCTGCTTAGAACAGTCTGCTCAGCCAACACTTGCTAACTATGGATATAAATCAGTGTCAGTGCAGCATTTTGTTTTGTTTGGGGTTTTTTTTTTTCAAGAAAGTCATTCTGTAAAATCTTACGTGGTAAATAGTTTTTAGACAGATGTGGTCACAGGTGTATTTCACGTATAATGACTTAATCTCTATATTTTCTAGGTCTTCATTATAAGTATGACCATCTTTGTTGGACGTTTATAGTCTTTGATATTGAATGACGACAACAAATAGTACATCGGATGTAAATATGTGAGAAATGACACTTTTTTGATTTGGCAAGAGCACTGAAGTCAGGAGTGTAAGTTGTCAGAGCAATGCGCAGGCAGTGGTGCCGATGCTGCGCAGTGAGTGATGCACGGTTAGTAGTCTTAATGGCATTCATGTGTGAAAATGAGGATTCACATGTGTATGTTGAGCCAAACATTATGAGGATGAAAAGTGCCAGACTTCGTGAATGAGGGAATTTTTCCTTGCTCACTGCATGAGTCCAGAACTTTTGAAAACCTATCTGCTGGAATGACTGTCGCAGGTCATCGGATGACTGAATGTCAATAAGTTCAAGTTGCAAAGCTGCCTCATCCAGTGAGGTGACCAGTCCCTTTGCTTTAAATGCAAACTCTCCCTCAACATCAACACAGAAAGGGTCCTTCACAAATGTCATTACTTCAGTGGGAATACTGAAATGTTCAAATCTTGAGGCAAAGTTTATCTGCAAAGCATCTATGAATCTGATCATTGCCTCTGTGATAGGTAACCCTGATTTACACAGTGAGGGGAAATGAAGCATTTTGCCTGGACACACATCAGCAGAAAACAGAGAGAGCTTTCTCTGAAAAGCATGGAGTCTCTCCGCAAGCTGAATAGCTGTTTTTTCCCTGCCTTGCAGCTCTGTGTTAAGGTGGTTCATGTGATGGAAAATGTCACTCAAAAAGCAAACAGTAGCACAGAATTCTTTGTTCTCCATAAGACACAGAAAAGTTTTGGCCCTGTTCTGCTTTGAATTACGGAGAAACACCAGTATCTCATCTCTGAGTTCACAAAAGCGTTTCAATGCGTTCCCTTTGCTGAGCCATCTAATGTCATTATGTGTAAGCAAGTCATTATATTGTGCCGACATGTCCGTCAATAACTGTCTGAAAAGGCGGTGCTGCAAGCTGGTGGTAGAACGAATAAAGTTGATGACTGCCATGACAGAGTCCATGGTTTCTTTTAACTCACCACTTAGTCGAGCACACAGGAGACTTTGATGAATCAAACAATGAAGGGATCTCAGCTGCGGTGAAACAACAGCCAACCTTGCGGACAGTCCCTGAGTCCTGCCCACCATCGCGGGTGCCCCATCCGTTACCTCGTACAACTATGCAGGGTTCAGATTTAACAAGAGGAGTTTCTTACTCTATTATAAAAATTTATTATAGAGTGGTCACCAGACTGGAAGGTTGCCTTAATTAGGTTCATCGAGAAGGGCTTTTCTAAGTGGTAGCATCTTAGACTGCATGTATGTGTCAACACGATATAGTGAGTTGTCCGTTGATTCATCCACAGCTTCCGACATCACCTGTGCTCTCCTCAGTTTGTCCAAAAGAGACTCGAAGACGTCCGAAGCGAGGACCTCCACTCTCCGCATAGCTGAAGTGTCTGACAGTGGAATTTTTTTAATTGAATCAATCAAACTGTTTTGAGTTTTCTCATCTGTAACCACCTCCTCAATGGATGCAAGTGTAACCCCTCGATTCTGGTTGAACTTTTGGCAGAATGATGACACTATTGTCTTGGAGTCAGGTTCATGGCTTTACTGCACAAATAGAAAATAATACAGCAGGTCAGTGCGTCGGTAAGTGCTCTCACACAGCTCCTCCGTGTCAAGAGAATCCAGCAGCAGAGAGCGCACAATATAATACAAACAGGTGATCGTATAGTGGTATATTTTTACAACATTCAGTATTTTTTCAGCTATGAACCAGTTTTTTCTTTTTCATATTACAAAGTTAACAATAAATCACTACAAATTATGACAAATACATGGTAAGAACAAAAACATGCAAAGGCTCTCAATAAAATAAGTAAATAAGTGCAATAAAACATACCTGCACAAATAGAAAATAATACAGCAGGTCAGTGCATCGGTAAGTGCTCTCACACAGCTCCTCCTACATGTTTCAGCATCCCACACGCACACACACGCACACAACAGTGACAAGTCAATCACCACGTGAGTGACGAGATAGCATGCTAATTTGTTAGCTGGTCGTTCCGAAATATAACAAACACATTCATTTACACATTCCTCCGTTACAAGAAGTGTTTATAATGTTAATGTTACTTTCTCATGCTTTTCTTCACTTTAAAGTAGTGCATTACGCGTTAAAACACATTTTCATCGCAGAGCTGTGTGAGAAACGTACCGTGTCAAGAGAATCCAGCAGCAGAGAGAACGAGCTGCTGGTTTCCTGTTGCTATATAGAGCACGACCTTCAAAATAAAAGTCTTCAACATAAACAAAAAAAAGAGCCTTGCAGTTACAATTAGAACAAATAAACTTTACACTGAAAGAGTCACATTAACGGAAACTTATCAACCTTAAATTTTGTCGAACTTCACATATATCAAAACACACTTGTTACACAAGCATACACTCCTTGACAGTCTCTGCGTGTGTAAATGGCATTTTTCTTTTGCTTAATAGCCATGCTACTCGTAGCGATGCTGCTGAAGCTCTCTCTTGTTCAGTACAAGCCCGAGAAAGTGTGTGACGTCTTAGATGATAACATGCTGTAAGTCCCAATATCTTCTGGTGGCGAGCATCAGACTCTAGCGGGAAAGCGGTGTCGAAGTTGGCGTGAGTCGTTTTGAAATGTCTCCTCAAGTTGTATTCCTTGCACACCGATACACATTCGTTGCAAAGTAAACATACTGGCTTCATACAGACAAAAACAAACAGATACTTCTGAGTCCATTCGGCGTTAAACTGCCTGTTTTCTGAGTCCACTTTTCATTTTTTTAAAGTAGAAAGAGACATTATCAATGCCGCTAGCACAAATCTGGCGCTTCTGTCAAGAGTGTCGAGATGAGAGCTGCGCATGCGTCAATCGGGAAGGACCGTGGGAAATGAATGGATAAGGATACTTGCGCCACCATGTGGTCAGACCAGGGTAAGACAAGCAGATTGAGGGAAAGACGGCATGTCTGTCACATTATGCTGATATGCTTGTCTACAATTAAAGAATAAATGAAACATACAGTGATTAAAGTGTAAGGGCCACTGAAACTAATGTCGCGGGCCGGACCCGGCCCCCGGGCCGCCAATTGAATAGCCCTGAACTAGGATGTCTTGCTGACTGAAATAAAATTTGAGAAATAGGGTTTATGTTCCACTCTCTTGATAAAGTCTCATATGTTTACTCTTAGGTCCTGAGCTACAGAATGTGTTGTGACTCTTCAATAAATAGACCGTACTTGGACAGTCTGTCAGACATCTCATGGTGCTTGTACACGTTGTGTCAAATTCACCCATTCACAGCATATTTAGAGGTACCCTGGTCTGGGTTTCCCCTAGTCTACTCCTGGATAGGTGGTTTTCGTGTCACTTGGTCCTTAACGTGTCTGAGATGGCTGTATTGTCCTTTGGTGTTCCTCAGGGATCTGCACTGGGTCCATCTAGCTTACGCCTTACTGTGTCCATTAGACCAGTGGTTCTCAATTGGTCTGGCTTCACCATCACTCCTTATAGATAAGCAACAACCCAAAAGGAAATTTTCAACATATCAAATTTATTCAACAAAAACATTGCAGTTTGAGCCTAACCAAAAAAGAACACCACAATGAAAAACAACACAGTTTGATTTTGACAGAATTCAACAGGCTCATTTTTGATAAGGGTGTTTTGTTTCTAAATGCCTCATAAGTTTTGATAGCATCATGCTTTCTTGTGCCAATATATGAGTGGAAATCACAAACACTGAGATCGTTCCCTTCTTTTGTTCTAAACATAGTAAAATTCATATTTTATGTACTCTATGTACGTACCTTTATTTGGCCATGGTCATTGGCATGTGAAAACAAACGGAACTTTTTTGTCTGTGAAATAGCAGAAAATTGTCATTGTCTCTGGCATTCCAAGCCCTTAAAACTCAGAACACTGTAATTTTTTTAGCTTGTTTTTTCCTCCTGTCGTGATCCAGTGACGACCTAGGAATGGGTTTTTGGCCCACTTTTGGGTTGCAACCCATGAGTTGAGAATAATTGCATTCTGTCATATCAGCAGCGGTTTTTATACTTCACAAATACCTGCCTGAATGGGGATTAAAGCAAATATCTCTTAGATCCTGGAGAAAGGGTGAAACCATCTGCGTCAATGTTCTGCTCTTTGTTGTCAGGGAAGATTACCAGGCTGTTGTAACTTTAAACTTATTGTTTTCTCCACAGAGGTCAGCTAGGGGGTGCTCAGGTTTACAATGATCATTCAGACCAGCAGCATCAAACACACCTGGACTCCATATTACAGGTGTGTACAGCAGCTCTAAGACCCAAGGATTTAAAATTAGACCCATGTTTGTGTTTGGACCAGCTGACTTTTAGACTGATGGGTGAATCATATGTTGACTTCTACCAGTTTATATTCAGGTTCAGTGTCTTGCTCTGTTCCAGGTACTGGAGCAGGACATCATTACCTTTGTGAGGAGTGAATTGAAAAGGGTACAGAGGGTTCTGAGTCCAGATTACCCAGAATACTTAAAGAGTTTCAGTGCAGACGAGGAGCAGCAGGCCTTTCTGCAGATCACACTGTGCTTCCTTCGGAAGAGAAAGCAGGAGGAGCTAGCAGACTGTCTGCTGAACAGTAAGAGGGTTTTGACAGATTTAACATGATTCAACAAGGCAAAAGAGATTTACATTTATTAACTCAGAGAGTTATATCATCCACATATCAGGATCTCTTGATCAGTTTCAGTTCTTTTTTTATTTATTCAGGAACTGTTGCTCCAATGTGTCGACATAAACTGAAGTCTCATCTGAAGGAGAAGTTCCAGTGTGTGTTTGAAGGGATCGCTAAAGCAGGAAACCCAACCCTTCTGAAGCAGATCTACACAGAGCTCTACATCACAGAGGGAGGGGCTGGAGAGGTCAACGAGGAACATGAGGTCAGACAGATTGAAGCAGCATCCAGGACACCAGACAGAGCAGAAACAAGCATCAGACAAGAAGACATCTTTAAAGGCCCACCTGGAAGACAGGAACCAATCAGAAGAGTGCTGACAAAGGGAGTGGCTGGCATCGGGAAAACCGTCTTAACACAGAAGTTCACTCTGGACTGGGCTGAAGACAAAAGCAACCAGAACATCTACTTCACATTTCCATTCACTTTCAGAGAGCTGAATGTGCTGAAAGAGAGAAAGTTCAGCTTGGTGGGACTTGTTCATCACTTCTTTCCTCAAAGCAAAGCAGCAGGACTCTGCAGGTTTGAAGAGTTCCAGCTCCTCTTCATCTTTGACGGTCTGGATGAGTGTCGACTTCCTCTGGACTTCCACAACAATCAGATCCTGACTGATGCTACAGAGTCCACCTCAGTGGATGTGCTGCTGACAAACCTCATCAGGGGGAACCTGCTTCCCTCTGCTCTCCTCTGGATAACCACACGACCTGCAGCAGCCAATCAGATCCCTCCTGAGTGTGTGGACATGGTGACAGAGGTCAGAGGGTTCAGTGACCCTCAGAAGGACGAGTACTTCAGGAAGAGGTTCAGAGATGAGAAGCAGGCCACAACAATCATCTCCCACATCAAGAGCTCCAGAAGCCTCCACATCATGTGCCACATCCCGGTCTTCTGCTGGATCACTGCTACAGTTCTGGAGGATCTGCTGGAGACCAGAGAGGGGGGGCAGCTGCCCAGGACCCTGACTCAGATGTACATCTACTTCCTGGTGGTTCAGTCCAAAGTGAAGATCATCAAGTATGAAGGAGGAGCTGAGACTGATTCACTCTGGAATAAAAAGAGCAGGAAGATGATTGAGTCTCTTGCAAAACTGGCTTTTGAGCAGCTGCAGAAAGGAAACCTGATCTTCTATGAATCAGACCTGACAGAGTGTGGCATCGACATCAGAGCAGCCTCAGTTTACTCAGGAGTGTTCACACAGATCTTTAGAGAGGAGAGAGGACTGTACCAGGACAAGGTCTTCTGCTTCATCCATCTGAGCGTTCAGGAGTTTCTGGCTGCTCTTCATGTCCATCTGACCTTCACCAAGTCTAGAATCAACCTGATGGAAGACGAACAAAGAAAAACTTTAGGGCTTCAAGCTAAATCAACACATTTCTATCAGAGTGCTGTGAACAAGGCCTTACAGAGTCCAAACGGACACCTGGACTTGTTCCTGCGCTTCCTCCTGGGTCTCTCTCTGCAGACCAATCAGAGTCTCCTGAAAGGTCTGCTGACACAGACAGGAAGTGGCTCACAGACCAATCAGAAAACAGTCGAGTACATCAAGAAGAAGCTCAATGAGGATGTGTCTGCAGAGAAAAGCATCAACCTGTTCCACTGTCTGAATGAACTGAATGATCATTCTCTCGTGGAGGAGATCCAACAAACCCTAACATCAGGACATCTCTCTTCAAAGAAACTGTCTCCTGCTCAGTGGTCAGCTCTTGTTTTCATTTTACTCTCCACAGACAAAGATCTAGATGTGTTTGAACTGAAGAAGTACTCTGCTTCAGAGGAGGCTCTTTTGAGGCTGCTGCCAGTGATCAAAGCCCCAAAGAAAGCTCTGTATGTGCACACATGATAATCCCGTTTAATGTCAGCTTTCTTCATGTGGATAAATGCAACAGCTGTTAACTCTTTAATGTTTGACTGATTCCTCTCCAGGTTGAGTGGCTGTAAGCTGACAGAGAGAAGCTGTGAAGCTCTGTCCTCAGTCCTCAGCTCACAGTCCTCCAGGCTGAGAGAGCTGGACCTGAGTAACAACTACCTAGAGGATTCAGGATTCAGGCATCTGTCCTCTGGACTGAAGAGTCCACACTGCAGACTGGAAGCTCTCAGGTGTGTGTAGAGCTGTCTAAAACAATGATTATCTTACCTCATTTTTTAACCTATTGATCATCTTATGGAGTGTTTGGAACCCTTTTTAGTTTGAGTTGCTGTCAGCTCTCAGGAGGAAAATGTGAAGCTCTGTCCTCAGTCCTCAGCTCACAGTCCTCCAGTCTGAGAGAGCTGGACCTGAGTCACAACGACCTAGAGGATTCAGGAGTAGAGGTTCTTTGTCAAGGATTAAGGAGTCCAAACAGTTCATTGGAAGCTCTCAGGTCAGGATTCACAACTTTTTAGAGACTCATACACAGTTGTCTCTTTGACCTCAGGTATAAGGGCTTTAATAACCAATTCCTCTCCAGGTTTAGTGGCTGTGAACTGTCAGAGAGAAGCTGTGAAGCTCTGTCCTCAGTCCTCAGCTCACAGTCCTCCAGTCTGAGAGAGCTGGATCTGAGTAACAACGACCTGCAGGATTCAGGACTCAAGCATCTGTCCTCTGGACTGAAGAGTCCACACTGCAGACTGGAAACTCTGAGGTTAGTGTAAAGCTGTTTAACAGTGATGGCCTTCTTAGATTGTTCATGGTCTTTACAATTTAAGGACATTTACTGAATCAGTTGAAGTTTGTTTATCAAAATCTCTGAGCTCTGTGCTCAGCTTTATGGCTCTGTACCTGAAAAAAGGAAGTTATATACTGAGTGTTTACAGCTTTTTAATAGTCCTGGTCTTAGTAGATGGGATATCCTGGTTAAAGACTTGTCTTCAGGCCAAAGTTTCAGGTCAAAGCTTTGAAACATGAACACTGGTCTGTGCATGACTTTATGTTGGTTTATCTCCAACGTGGTGTCCACGGAAAGATCTTCATGACAGGTGAAACAAAGCAAAGCTAACAATTTGAACATGAATAAACCTCTAAAGAAGCTTTTCTTCAGAGATAACAGTCTGAAAAGCAGTTGTGTCAGCGCTGATGTTAAACCATCATGTGTGTTGGTTCCACACTCGGATTAAGCACTCTCTCTGAATGAACATTGATCAGGATCAGGTCATAAGGTCTGTGGTGTTCAGCTGCATCAACGGGATTGGACGTGACAGTAAACAGAGAACTGACCAATGGTTATGGAGCTTTTTACAAAACAGGAATAACCTGTGCTTTTCTGTCACTGTTCGTGTGTGTGCATGTGTTTATATTTGTGCATTTGTGTGTGTAGTCTGTCAGGATGTCTGATCACAAAGGAAGGATGTGCTTCTCTGGCCTCGGCTCTGAGCTCCTCCTCTCACCTGAAGGATCTGGACCTGAGCTACAATAATCCAGGAAAGCAAGGAAAGAAACTATTAACAGCTAAACTACAGGATCCGGACTACAGACTGGAGACACTGAGGTACAGACAGGCAGACAGCTCTTGTTCTTGTTTGATCGTGGATCCTTGTGAAGCTGTTTGAAGGAATCCCTCATCTGGTTTCTTCCTGTAGGTTGGATCATGGTGGACTGCACAGACTGACACCTGGCCTTGGGAAGTGTGAGTGTGTTTAAAGTTTGATTCCTGAAATCACAGCATCTCATGTCGGAAGAGATGAACTCTTGACTGCTGTCTTTGGATTAGATCACCACATTCTTCCCTTCAGCTTAAACTCTACCTAACAGAGTGAAGGAGGCCTGTTCCTTTGCTCTCTGTGTGATAGGCCCGTTTTCAAACCAAACCCTACACCACGTGTCAAACTCAAGGCCTGCCACGTTATTTCATGTGGCCCGCAAGAGCTCAGGTCTGATTGCCGTATAATGAATGAGTCAAAACAACTGGATGCATTAACCTAGAGCTGGGGGTCATTGTGAATATAGTCAATGTAGCGCAGGGCATTGCATGTGAGATGTATAAAATGATTATATTATGACCATCGAGTATAAATTATCAGGTAAATGTTTTAATGCATCGGTATGTAATTCTCTTCATAGTTTTGCTTCTTTCACTCTCTGATACTGCTGCTCCTCTCACAACAAACAGTTCACTCCCTCCACCCCTCCAGAAAACTTATGTATCTTGTGCACTCTTGTGTTCTGTATCAGGAGGTATCAGACAGGGGAAAAAGACGCTCACATCCTTGCACAGCTTGTCAGTCACAGGTTGTGGGTTTTTGGGCTTGTTTTCTGAAGTAATACTTGCACACACACACACACACACACACACACACACACACACCCCTACCCCAACCAATATGCCGATGTGGCCCTCAGTGAAAATGGGTTTGGCACCCCTGGACTACACTATACCCATCCGTGACGGAGTGCACACCATCAGAGGTCACATTCATCAAGGTGTAGGGCCTTATTACCCCCTGTTCTTTTATTTTATTTTAATGTATTCTTTGAACTTATAAACAAAATTCTGTCCTGTTTTTGGTGCTGTTTAATATTGACCTAGTGGCATAGGTGACAGACAAAAGAATTACTATGAAAAAGGTCATAATGTTCTGGGCACAGGTTGTAGAAGGGTAGTGCACTGAAATTACACTTTTTAAAACTGTCATTCACAGTCTGGTCTCACTTTTTTCTGTATGGGCCCTCGATAAGCCAGTAAAGGTGTTTCTGATTGATGATGCTAACCTGCAGCTCTGCTGTCTTCTCTCCATCAGATGCCTGTGAGCTGGAGGTAAATACAAACACAATGAGCAGTGTACTCCAACTGTCCAACAACAACAGGACGGTGACACACGTGGAGGAGAGTCAGTCTTATCCTTATCATCCAGAAAGATTTAGGGGCGACTGTCCTCAGCTGCTGTGTACGACTGGTCTAACTGGTCTAACTGGTCGCTGTTACAGGGAGGTTGAGTGGAGTGGAGAAGTTCGTGTAGCAGTAAGTTACAGTAGAACTGGACAATTTGTACAAGCCGAAAATGTGATGGGTGTAAGGAGAGAGTTTGGGGAGAATGATCACTCCTGGAGTCTGAGCTGCTCTAGTGCTGGTTTCTCTGTCTGGCACAATGAGACACAAACAAACATCCCCTCCTCCTCCTCTGACTCCAAAAGAGTAGCAGTGTACCTGGACCATCCTGCTGGCTCTCTGTCCTTCTACAGAGTCTCCTCTGACACTCTGATCCACCTCCACACCATCAGGGCTAAATTCAGACAGCCTCTGTATCCTGGGTTTTGGCTCTCGCCTGGTTCCTCAGTGACTTTTTAGGTTGGAGGAACTCTGACTGAAGACCATGGCGTCTGATTGTCGCGACCGCTCTTCCCGACGATCATTTTAAAAAGTGGCAGGGTGTCAGAGGGCTGTATTGTTTTAAAATAAATTCTCCTTGTTCGTCACCGCGCCTCTCAAAGACTTGACTTCCTTTGACTTCATTTCTCTGGAAGAAAGTCCTGTTTCTGTTCTGTCCCTCTGTTATTCTTAATTTCCTTTTCTTGCTCATTTTTAGAGCAGAAATTTTCGACAGGACAAAACTGTTCAATAACACTCAGCCATGAAGGTCTGGTCCCACGGTGTGTGCAGTTCCACTCTTATAAACTTAGAGATGGTTGGAGGTGATCAAGAAAACCTGGGACACCTGGAAGAATTGGTTGCACCAACTTTCAGGGTCTAAAACCAATCTCCATTGTTGCAGACAAACAACTATAAGTTGCATAACTGTCTAATCATGAAGTGTTCATTATTTTTATGTTTTGGGTAACATTTTCTTTATTCATACTCTCTGGCAATTCAAAACTCACTTTTGTCCAATTCTAGCTCTTCATCGAACGCATACTGCTTGAATTTCCATTCTCTAAAACTTTGGCCGATTGTGTATTTCCTTAAACTATAATGATGCATTTCTTTTAAATGTGATAATTTATTACAAAGAATCATTCTTATAACAAAGAGACAATTTCTAAAATACAGATGATTTTACATTAAGTGCTGAATGTATCACCTTTCAACCAAAGCAACTTAAAACTGATTTATCCTCATTGTTCATATTGCAATATCGTTTGGGGGAGTATTCTGTTATGTATGATATAATATATGCTCAACGTTGAAAGTGAACTACCCCCCCTCACACACACACACATATATATGAACATGCACACTATATCAGATGCTTTTTTTTTATTGTAATTATGGATGTTGCTGTTTTTATCAAACATATCTCTCATTATTAGCTCAGCATCATAAATACTTATTTTGTTTCTTTGTTTTGTTTTATTTTGTATTCTGAGTTTTTATTAATTGTAAAAGAAAGTTCTTTAGGTGGAGCCTTTAGATAAGTCCTTTGGGCTTTTACCTCTCTGCAATGTGTATCACTTGTCTCTTCTTTTCTTTTCGGCATGTTTTTTTTTTTCAACTGAGCAAAACAAATAAATCAAACCAAACTGTTCACTCCATAGCGCCAAATGAATCATATTTGATGCATTTATTTCAGAAACCTCTATCTCATCCACTTGATAAATATTTTCTTTTGAAACGTTTTAAAAAAAGGTCAAACATATTTATTCTAGTCCCTTGAGGATTATCATTTCTCTATGGGCAGCTGAAGTTGTATTTTGGCACTTATCTAAATAGCTGCTCTCATGAAATCATCCATTTTCTCCAGGAAAGTCATTGCTACTTTTCAAGAAGTTGCAGATTTCTTTCCCATTTCTTAAACCAAGTATTTTTTTCATTGAAAGAATACATATTCAGTAAACTATTCAAACAAACAAAAAAAAAGTTGCCAAATTGTGCATCGCGTCAAATGTGATACAAAAAGTTGTCATAAATTGAAATGATGTAGCAATATTTTTTGTGGATTTTGTTAAATTGGTTTATAAAAATCTTAGTTAAAAAAAGTTGAATTTTATGGCTATTATTTATTGATGAATTTAAATGTATAAGGTTAAAGGGCCTTTGTGTAAAACAATGAAATGTTCTTCATTTTTGTTTTGGTAACCTCACCTTTTTTCTTAACCTCTGGTGGCTCATCATTGGACTCGAACTGCTCAAATTGCATTTTGAAAAAAAGAAAACAGGGCTGTTCCAAAATGGGGATCATAGATCTGCGAATGTTAGAGAGCTGGAGATGTTCTGCTTGTGTCAACGGTTGTTTGGATTTGTGTTTGTGCGTGCTTTTAACTGATCACTGAGGCGCAGTCTGGATGGAGTTAGTCAACATCTGAGTGGTTTATTTACAAAGAGGCTAAGCAGACCAGTGCCTTGTGGGTAGCTCACTTACTCTCAGAACCTCATACAACTGAACACTGACTAAAGCAGGTGACCAGTGGCATCTGAACTCCAGTTAAAATCTGTCTGCTGACAGTGGCAGCTTCTGTTTACATGGATCTGGGGAATGTCAGAGGGCTAGAGATGTTCTGCTTGTGCCAACAGTTGTTTTGATTTGTGTTTGTACGTGGTTTTATCTGATCACTGAGGTGCAGTCTGGATGAAGTTAGTCAACCTCAAGGTTCTCATGATGTGCTGTCTGATCTCAGAGGTTCTGACACCGTAGATGATGGGGTTGAAACAGCTCGGGAACAGCAGGTACATGGTGCTGAAGAAAACTCGCACACCTGCAGGAAGACCATTTCTGATGCGGTACGACAGGAAAGCTATGAGTGCGATGGTCAGGCTGACAGTGATGACCACAATGTGTGTTACACATGTGTGAAGGGCTTTGACCCCAGACTTCCCTGAACTCAGAACAGAGCTGAATATGACCACATAGGAGGCGGCGATAAAGATAAAGTCAGCGACAGGGATCAGAAATGCAGTCAGTAACCCCACCAGGTTGTTGATTACTGTGCTCCCACAGGCCAGCTGCACCAAGGCCATGTGCTCACAGAAACAGTGGTTCATCACTTCCTCAGCACAGAATGACAACCTTCCTGCAAGACTCACCA
>RPOG01003434.1:21145-36982 GCA_008086565.1 Thalassoma bifasciatum
ACTAAAGAATAAAACACAGACTAAAGGATAAAACACAAACTAAAGAATAAAACACAGACTAAAGGATAAAACACAAACTAAAGAATAAAACACAGACTAAAGAATAAAACACAGACTAAAGGATAAAACACAAACTAAAGGATAAAACACAGACTAAAGGATAAAACACAGACTAAAGAATAAAACACAGACTAAAGGCTAAAGCACAGACTAAAGGATAAAACACAGACTAAAGGATAAAACACAAACTAAAGGCTAAAACACAGACTAAAGGATAAAACACAGACTAAAGGGTAAAACACAGACTAAAGGGTAAAACACAGACTAAAGGCTAAAACACAGGCTAAAGGATAAAACACAAACTTTAGTTTTTATGTTTTGATGTTTGTCAGATTGATGTTCTGGCGTTTGTGGGCGGAGTCATCTCTTCTTCTCTGGTTTTGCAGGAGTGCTGAGGCGTTGCCTCGTGGCGGTCTGGCTCGTACTGATACGCAACAAAGAGGAGAACCACCGCGGACGACTCGGCTCGAGCGGCGGAGGGAGGGACGGGGAGGGGGCGACGGTACATGTGGGGTGCGGAGATGCCGCGGGTCCCCCCTCCGCCTCCTCCTCCACCCCAGTTTGTCCCTTCCTCCCGCCCCGACCGACACGACCTTCGGGGGGGAGTGGGGGTGGAGGGGGTGCACCCTCACCCCGGCCCCCCTCCCCCTGCCCTCCCCCTCTACCAGGGGCGCCCTGACGTGCACCGCGGAGCGCACTTCCACCACCACTACCACCCCCACCCTCAGCCCGCACACTTAGCCCCGCCCCCTCTGCCCCCCCATTACCAGCACCACGCCCACTTCCACGCCTACGGAGCAGCGGCGCCGACCGGAGGCGGGCCGGCGAGCGGCGGCAAGAAGAAGACGTGGAACTTCATCCACGAGAAGATGAGCTACGACACGTTCTTCACCATGAAGCGTCTGATCGAGCGCTCGCGGCGCCCGGACGAGGTTCTGCGCTGGGTCACCCAGAACCCCGCCAAGATTTCCCACAACCACTACCCCGTGGCGCTGCAGAAGATCGGACAGCTGCTCCAGGCCCCGCCCCCCTCGCAGGGCGGGGCAGACAATGGCGAGGTGGCGGCCGGAGCGGCGGAGGGCGGGGACAGACGGCAGATCCTGGAGCATCCGGACTTTCAGACGCTCTGCAACGCCATCGTCAACGACTGCGCCAAGTTCGACAACTTCAGCATCGTCAACTGTCTGTACGCCGTCGCCGCTCTAGGTGAGTCTCCGCCGACCAATCAGGTGAGCCCTCAGAGGCTGGACAGGTGTGATGTCATGGTGTGTGTCTGCAGGTCTGCCCAGTGACTCTCAGGTGGTTCAGGTCCTGGAGGCGGAGTCTCAGTCCAGACTCAACCAGTTCAACCAGAAGGACGTGTCCATGGTCTTCAGCTCCAGCGTGAAGCTGCACGCCGGCGCCACGCACCCGCTCACCGAGGCCTGCCTCGCCGCCCTGGAGAAGAACCTGGAGCGAGAGCGCCACCCGCAGACGCTCTTCCTGCTGCTCTCCTACTACAGGCTGAAGTGGCGCTCGCTGCAGCAGACGGACGCCACCGCAGCTGCAGCCGGCGCCGATGGCAACCCCGCGCCGCCAAACCCGGACCAGCTGCTCGCCAACAGGTGAGGGCGCCGCAGGTCAGTCAGTGAGTCATCAGGTGTCAGTAATCAGCTGATCGCCTATGCTCCTCCCCTCAGGAAGATCCTGCGTCTGGTCAAACACACCTTGGCGAGCGTGAGCGGCGTGCGTGACCAGGAGATGGCGCTGTTGGATGAGATGTTGGCGGCGTGCGCACGTGAGGCGAGTAACAAGAGCCTGGAGCTGATCTTCAGCTCGCACCTGTTCTACCAGAACCGCCAGGAGAGGTTCATCAGCAGCCTGGCAGGTGAGCACGCCGCCCGCCTCCGCTCTGACCCCGTAGCCTTCGCCGTCATGTGACCTGTGTGTTCTCTCCCAGAGGAGCTGCCTAAGAAGGTGGACAGCATCACGCCGTACACCATGGCTCTGATCGCCAAGTACATCGCTCGCCACCGTCTCCGGGAGACGCGGCTGCTCGACACCATCGCAGACTTCCTGGTGAAGAAGGCGGAGTACCTGGACAGCAAGGTGAGCGCCGCCGCCGCCACCGCCACGTGACCACCGAGTCAGCAGGCAGGGCATCTGAGTGTGTGTGTGTGTGTGTGTGTGTGTGTGTGTGTGTGTGTGTGTGTGTGTGTCCTCAGGTCATCCAGAAGCTCGTCTTCCCCTTCAGCAGGATGAGTTACCGTCCGTGCGGCGAGCAGCAGTTTTTTTCCCGCCTGGAGGAAGTGGTGGAGCTGAAGGCGCTCAGCTCGCCGCTCGCCACCGTCAACATCCTGATGTCACTGTTTCAGCTCGGACACTTCCCCGGACTCGTGCTGCACCGCGTCTTCTCCTCCGCCTTCATCAGCAACGTCACCAGTGAGTTCNGAAGTGGCGCTCGCTGCAGCAGACGGACGCCACCGCAGCTGCAGCCGGCGCCGATGGCAACCCCGCGCCGCCAAACCCGGACCAGCTGCTCGCCAACAGGTGAGGGCGCCGCAGGTCAGTCAGTGAGTCATCAGGTGTCAGTAATCAGCTGATCGCCTATGCTCCTCCCCTCAGGAAGATCCTGCGTCTGGTCAAACACACCTTGGCGAGCGTGAGCGGCGTGCGTGACCAGGAGATGGCGCTGTTGGATGAGATGTTGGCGGCGTGCGCACGTGAGGCGAGTAACAAGAGCCTGGAGCTGATCTTCAGCTCGCACCTGTTCTACCAGAACCGCCAGGAGAGGTTCATCAGCAGCCTGGCAGGTGAGCACGCCGCCCGCCTCCGCTCTGACCCCGTAGCCTTCGCCGTCATGTGACCTGTGTGTTCTCTCCCAGAGGAGCTGCCGAAGAAGGTGGACAGCATCACGCCGTACACCATGGCTCTGATCGCCAAGTACATCGCTCGCCACCGTCTCCGGGAGACGCGGCTGCTCGACACCATCGCAGACTTCCTGGTGAAGAAGGCCGAGTACCTGGACAGCAAGGTGAGCGCCGCCGCCGCCGCCACGTGACCACCAAGTCAGCAGGCAGGGCATCTGAGTGTGTGTGTGTGTGTGTGTGTGTGTGTGTGTGTGTGTGTGTGTGTGTGTCCTCAGGTCATCCAGAAGCTCGTCTTCCCCTTCAGCAGGATGAGTTACCGTCCGTGCGGCGAGCAGCAGTTTTTTTCCCGCCTGGAGGAAGTGGTGGAGCTGAAGGCGCTCAGCTCGCCGCTCGCCACCGTCAACATCCTGATGTCACTGTTTCAGCTCGGACACTTCCCCGGACTCGTGCTGCACCGCGTCTTCTCCTCCGCCTTCATCAGCAACGTCACCAGTGAGTTCAACACGCACGCAACGCAACTCAGTCATCAATACAACCAGGCAACGCAACCAGAAACAGCAACACAACTAGTGACATCAATACAACCAGAAACACAACTAGAAACAGCAATGCAACCAGCAACAAAAGTATCTACTACAACATAAGCAACCCAGAAAAAACCTGTGCATCCAGCAACTTTTACCACATGCAGAAACTTCCATCATTTAGCAACTTTTCATGCAGCAACCTCTGAGGTGCATCATGGGAAACATGGAAGTTTCAGTTTCAGTTGATGTGCAGAGCTGAAAGTTGTTTCTGGGTTTAAATATTGAACCACAGTTGCTGTGACCCCCCCCCCTGACCCGTGGTGTGTGGTCCCCCCCCGCAGACAGCCCCTACGCCCTGATCGTGCGCAGGTACCTGTCTCTGCTGGACTCGGCCGTGGAGCTGGAGTTCAGGGATTATTCTGGACCAAGACTCCAGGAAAACCACAAGGTCCTGATGTTTGACCACGCGCTGACCGCAGACGAGGTCAACCGCAAGTACAGGTAACACACACACACACACACACCAGTACAGGTAACACACACACACCAGTACAGGTAACACACACACACCAGTACAGGTAACACACACACACCAGTACAGGTAACACACACACAGGTAACACACACACACACATGAGTACAGGTAACACACACACAGGTAACACACACACAGGTAACACACACACAGGTAACACACACACAGGTAACACACACACACCAGTACAGGTAACACACACAGGTAACACACACACACACCAGTACAGGTAACACACACACACCAGTACAGGTAACACACACACACACCAGTACAGGTAACACACACACAGGTAACACACACACAGGTAACACACACACACCTTTAACACACACTCCTACCTGAGCAGCTCCTTCAGGTGTCTCCTCTTGTGTCAGTTACAAAGGTTTAGTGGCTGAAGCTCTGAGGCAACTGGTCGGAGAACAGAACTACAAACAGGACGAGGTGCTGCCCCCTGGATACTACACAGGTACTACACACACACCTGGATACTACACAGGTACTACACACACACCTGGATACTACACAGGTACTACACACACACCTGGATACTACACACACACCTGGATACTACACACACACCTGGATACTACACAGGTACTAGACACACACCTGGATACTACACAGGTACTACACACACACCTGGATACTACACAGGTACTACACACACACCTGGATACTACACAGGTACTACAGTGGATTGATCGTTTGCTTCTGTCTGCAGATTTCCTGCTGTGGATTGATCGTTTGCTTCTGTCTGCAGATTTCCTGTAGTGGATTGATCGTTTGCTTCTGTCTGCAGATTTCCTGCTGTGGATTGATCGTTTGCTTCTGTCTGCAGATTTCCTGTAGTGGATTGATCATTTGCTTCTGTCTGCAGATTTCCTGTTGTGGATTGATCGTTTGCTTCTGTCTGCAGATTTCCTGTTGTGGATTGATCGTTTGCTTCTGTCTGCAGATTTCCTGTAGTGGATTGATCGTTTGCTTCTGTCTGCAGATTTCCTGTTGTGGATTGATCGTTTGCTTCTGTCTGCAGATTTCCTGTTGTGGATTGATCGTTTGCTTCTGTCTGCAGATTTCCTGCTGTGGATTGACGGTTCTGGTCGGGTTCTGCCCATCAGACCGGGTCCGCCCCTCAGCGTGGTCCCTCCGTCCTGCGTTGCCATGGCGCCCAAACCGGCTGATGTTGGCGTTGCCGTGGTGACCTCAGAGTTTCAGAAGTTCTCTCCGTTCGCTCTGGAGGAGGGGGCGGAGCCTCAGGGGGGCGAGGTGATGGGCGGGGCCTTAGAGCCCAGGTCATTTGTGCATCACCACATTCGCAGCACGGCGGGGGCCACGGCGGCCTCAGGGGCCCCCAGACCAGGAGCTAACGGGGGCCCCCTGGACTACGGCCCCTACTACGCGGCCCCCCCCGCGGAGTTCTACTCGGGTCTGAACAAGGAGCACTCCTTAGAGAGCCAGGACAGCTCCACCCTCAGCAGCCCCCCCTCTGACAGCCTCACCCAGCCGGGGGCCCCAGGGCCCCCAGGGGCCACGGCCCCGGACTCACTCTTTCAGTTCTCCATCGGAAAGATCCTGGAGGACGAGGGGGGGGCGGGGACCCCCGGGNTGGTGGAGCTGCAGCCAGGGGGCGCTGTGGAGCCCCCCTCCCTCCCCTTGGTGGAGCTGCAGCCAGGGGGCGCTGTGGAGCCCCCCTCCCTCCCCTTGGTGGAGCTGCAGGCAGGGGGCGCTGTGGAGCCCCCCCCCCTCCCTCCTCATGGTGGAGCTGCAGCCAGGGGGCGCTGTGGAGCCCCCCCCTCCTCATGGTGGAGCTGCAGCCAGGGGGCGCTGTGGCCGGTGCAGGTGCATGCCGGGAGGATGGAGCAGCTGTGTGGAGGAATGAAGCGGCTGACCGCGGCCTGAGTGTCCGCTCTACCCGCGCTGACAGCGGCTGAGGATCCGAGCGGAGCGGCGCTGCAGCGGGGACGGAGCGATGAGGTGACCCGGGGTTAGAGCCACAGGAGCGGGGGAGAGAAGCAGGAGAGGCCGGGGCAGGAAAGAGGGACAGGCCGCAGAAAAACCCGGCTCTGACTGAGGGAGGGGGGGAAGGACAGATCACAGCTGTTAGCTCCGCTGTTAGCTCCGCTGTTCGCCTGTCAGCTCCATGATAACAGACGCAAATTTAGCTTAGCTTAGCTTAGCTCTGCCTGTCAGTCTGAATGTTAACTCCGTTAGCTCCATGGCTAACAATCAGCTGCCTGCTAAACTCACAGCCTGACCTTACGTCACCTGTAACACGGCGGGATGACGTCACGGAGTGTCAGTGACACGGGGAGTGATGTCATTTGGTGACGTTTCTCCGAAACACAAAGGCTAATTAGCATGTAGCTATTAGCATTAGCATTAAGGGCCAAAACATGCAGCTAACGGGTGCTAAAGGCTAAAACACCTCGATTTCCGATTTTGTCCTCGATTTCCGATTTTGTCCTCGATTTCCTATTTTGTCCTCGATTTCCGATTTTGTGTCTGATTTCCGATTTTGTCCTCGATTTCCTATTTTGTGTCTGATTTCCGATTTTGTGTCTGATTTCCTATTTTGTGTCTGATTTCCTATTTTGTGTCTGATTTCCGATTTTCACAGACTAAATGATAAAACACAGACTAAAGGATAAAACACAGACTAAAGGATAAAACACAGACTAAAGGATAAAACACAGACTAAAGGCTAAAACACAGACTAAAAGATAAAACACAGACTAAACCTATTTTGTGTCTGATTTGGATAAAACACAGACTAAAGGTTAAAACACAGACTAAAGGATAAAACACAGACTAAAGGCTAAAACACAGACTAAATGATAAAACACAGACTAAAGGCTAAAACACAGACTAAAGGCTAAAACACAGACTAAAGGATAAAACACAGACTAAAGGCTAAAACACAGACTAAAGGCTAAAACACAGACTAAAGGATAAAACACAGACTAAAGGCTAAAACACAGACTTTAGTTTTTATGTTTTGATGTTTGTCAGATTGATGTTGTGTTGTTTGTGGGCGGAGTCATCTCTTCTTCTCTGGTTTTGCAGGAGTGCTGAGGCGTTGCCTCGTGGCGGTCTGGCTCGTGGACTATGCGTTGTTTCTCCTCTTGGTGGCGCCTGCTGAGCCGAGCTCGCCGCCTCCCTCCCTGCCCCTCCCCCGCTGCCATGTACACCCCACGCCTCTACGGCGCCCAGGGGGGAGGCGGAGGAGGAGGTGGGGTCAAACAGGGAAGGAGGGCGGGGCTGGCTGTGCTGGAAGCCCCCCCTCACCCCCACCTCCCCCACCACCCTCACCCCGGCCCCCCTCCCCCTGCCCTCCCCCTCTACCAGGGGCGCCCTGACGTGCACCGCGGAGCGCACTTCCACCACCACTACCACCCCCACCCTCAGCCCGCACACTTAGCCCCGCCCCCTCTGCCCCCCCATTACCAGCACCACGCCCACTTCCACGCCTACGGAGCAGCGGCGCCGACCGGAGGCGGGCCGGCGAGCGGCGGCAAGAAGAAGACGTGGAACTTCATCCACGAGAAGATGAGCTACGACACGTTCTTCACCATGAAGCGTCTGATCGAGCGCTCGCGGCGCCCGGACGAGGTTCTGCGCTGGGTCACCCAGAACCCCGCCAAGATTTCCCACAACCACTACCCCGTGGCGCTGCAGAAGATCGGACAGCTGCTCCAGGCCCCGCCCCCCTCGCAGGGNTACTACACACACACCTGGATACTACACAGGTACTACACACACACCTGGATACTACACAGGTACTACACACTACACACACCACACAGGTACTACACACACACCTGGATACTACACACTACACACACACCTGGATACTACACAGGTACTACACACACACCTGGATACTACACACTACACACACACCTGGATACTACACACTACACACACACCTGGATACTACACAGGTACTACACACACACCTGGATACTACACACTACACACACACCTGGATACTACACACTACACACACACCTGGATACTACACAGGTACTACACACACACCTGGATACTACACAGGTACTACAGTGGATTGATCGTTTGCTTCTGTCTGCAGATTTCCTGTAGTGGATTGATCGTTTGCTTCTGTCTGCAGATTTCCTGTTGTGGATTGATCGTTTGCTTCTGTCTGCAGATTTCCTGTTGTTGATTGATCGTTTGCTTCTGTCTGCAGATTTCCTGTAGTGGATTGATCGTTTGCTTCTGTCTGCAGATTTCCTGTTGTTGATTGATCGTTTGCTTCTGTCTGCAGATTTCCTGTTGTGGATTGATCGTTTGCTTCTGTCTGCAGATTTCCTGCTGTGGATTGACGGTTCTGGTCGGGTTCTGCCCATCAGACCGGGTCCGCCCCTCAGCGTGGTCCCTCCGTCCTGCGTTGCCATGGCGCCCAAACCGGCTGATGTTGGCGTTGCCGTGGTGACCTCAGAGTTTCAGAAGTTCTCTCCGTTCGCTCTGGAGGAGGGGGCGGAGCCTCAGGGGGGCGAGGTGATGGGCGGGGCCTTAGAGCCCAGGTCATTTGTGCATCACCACATTCGCAGCACGGCGGGGGCCACGGCGGCCTCAGGGGCCCCCAGACCAGGAGCTAACGGGGGCCCCCTGGACTACGGCCCCTACTACGCGGCCCCCCCCGCGGAGTTCTACTCGGGTCTGAACAAGGAGCACTCCTTAGAGAGCCAGGACAGCTCCACCCTCAGCAGCCCCCCCTCTGACAGCCTCACCCAGCCGGGGGCCCCAGGGCCCCCAGGGGCCACGGCCCCGGACTCACTCTTTCAGTTCTCCATCGGAAAGATCCTGGAGGACGAGGGGGGGGCGGGGACCCCCGGGGTCCAGGGGGGGGACTGCCAGCTGCCCGGGTTCTATGAGGGCGCCCCCCCGCCCCCCCAGCTCCACCCTCCTGACAGGGCAGAGGCTGAGGACCCCCCCACGGAGCAGCGAGGGATAAGAAGGTGAGTCAGGCTCAGTCTGAGTGACCCGGGTCCATCAGAACCAGAACCAGAACCAGAACCAGGTCTGACCGTGTGTCTCTGCAGGGTCATCATGTCCGTCAACGATAAGTGGCACTACTGCCACAACTCTGAGGTTCTGGTCGGCTCCAGGGCCATGAGGGACCGCCACCTGAGGCTGCTGGGATACGTCATCCTGCAGGTCAGCCCCCCCCCCCTCGCAAACACAGGCCCCGCCCTCAAACACAGGCCCCCCCCACAAACACAGCCCCCCCCCACAAACACAGGCCCCGCCCTCAAACACAGGCCCCGCCCACAAACACAGGCCCCGCCCTCAAACACAGGCCCCGCCCATAAACACAGGCCCCGCCCTCAAACACAGGCCCCGCCCACTCACTGCTGACACCTGTTAAACACTTTTATTCTTCACTGATCTGACCTCATCATGTGACCTCATCATGTGACCTCATCATCTGACCTCATCATGTGACCTCATCATGTGACCTCATCATCTGACCTCATCATGTGACCTCATCATCTGACCTCATCATGTGACCTCATCATGTGACCTCATCATCTGACCTCATCATCTGACCTCATTATGTGACCTCATCATGTGACCTGGCCTGTGTTTCTGTCCCTTCCCAGTTGCCGTACCACGAGCTGGAGAAGCTGAACGGCATCGAGGAGGTGAAACAGTACCTGCACAAGAAGCTGCTCAACGTCCCACTATGACGCTCTGTGTGTCAGCGTGTGTGTGTGTGTGTGTGTGTGTGTGTGTGTGTGTGTGTGTGTGTGTGTGTCACAGCTGCTTCAGGTCTGTTGTTGAATCCTGGTTTTTGGCTGAACTTTCTGTCAGTCAAAGCTCAGGACGATTGGATAAAGGTGTGTGACAGGTGTGTGACAGGTGTGTAACAGGTGTGTGACAGGTGTGTNATGTGACCTCATCATGTGACCTGGCCTGTGTTTCTGTCCCTTCCCAGTTGCCGTACCACGAGCTGGAGAAGCTGAACGGCATCGAGGAGGTGAAACAGTACCTGCACAAGAAGCTGCTCAACGTCCCACTATGACGCTCTGTGTGTCAGCGTGTGTGTGTGTGTGTGTGTGTGTGTGTGTGTGTGTGTGTGTGTGTGTGTGTCACAGCTGCTTCAGGTCTGTTGTTGAATCCTGGTTTTTGGCTGAACTTTCTGTCAGTCAAAGCTCAGGACGATTGGATAAAGGTGTGTGACAGGTGTGTGACAGGTGTGTAACAGGTGTGTGACAGGTGTGTGACAGGTGTGTAACAGGTGAGTGACAGGTGTGTGACAGGTGTGTGACAGGTGTGTGACAGGTGTGTGACAGGTGAGTGACAGGTGTGTGACAGGTGTGTGACAGGTGTGTGACAGGTGAGTGACAGGTGTGTGACAGGTGTGTGACAGGTGTGTGACAGGTGTGTGACAGGTGAGTGACAGGTAAAGGTGCAGTGGTGTTGACTCACCTGAGACCTCCTGCTGCAGACCCAACCCTGGACTCACCTGATGGTCTCTGCTGATTCTCACCTGGGCTGACAGCAGGCTGTGATCTGATTGGCTGCTGCGTGGATGAACAAACACTAAATCTTTTTCGGGGGGCGGAGTCTCTTTTTATAAAGTTTGGTAACCGTGGTAACGTGGATGATGCATGTGTGGAATTGATTTTTTTTAAACTGATGGAGCTGTGGGGTTTCCTGTGCTGAGAGCAGGGGCTGATGGGAACTGTAGTTCTCTGTGCACACAAAAGAGGGAGGAGCAGAGTGTGTGTGTGTGTGTGTGTGTGTGTGTGTGTGTGTGTGTGTGTGTGTGTGTGAGGGTGTGTGTGCCAAAGGACAGGAGGGTGTGTGGGGTCAAAGGTCAGATTATTTATTTGTGTATCAGGTGACGGCGTGTCGGACAGAAAGAAGTTTGTTTATATTCTATAAATCTATAAATTCAAATGTCTATAAAACCTGAAACAAAATTCACGACTCCGTCTCTTTGTTCATGTTTACACATAAATCACACAACAAAATAATTTCATATCCATTAAAGTTTATCAGATTTAATAATAAATATTTGTCTTTGTGAAGGATTTCATTGAATCAGAGTTTAACGGATTTTAAAATCATTGTTCCCTGTTTTTAGTTACATCCTTAAAAACTTCACTGGACTTTTATATTTTTCCATGTTTGTTCTGACTTTTCAAAGTAAAGGTCCATCAGTGTGTTTCATGTGCTTGGGGTGTGATGTCACAGTGATGTCACGGTGATGTCATGGAAAGCAGGACATAAGAACACAGGAAGTGAGAAAAGTGCATTTATTTGTTGATAATTTTCTCCTGCAGGCTGCTGATTGGAGGCTGAACACTGGCCCCTCCCCTCAGCCGTAACAAACGCCCCGCCCCTCTGTACAAACTCCGCCCTCCCTCACTCTCAGAAATAAAACAAAGTCTCCACCCGTCTGAAACGTCAGGTTGATAAAAACCAACAAACACTCAATAAAAACTGAAACAAACACGAGTAACAAAACCCTCTGTCAGGCCCCGCCCCCTCCAGGGAAAGTGGGAGGGGCTGCGGTCACTGCTCATTGGTTTGCCGGATGATTGGCATGTGAGGAGGCGTGGCCTGCACAGCCTGTCCTCTCCAATGAGGTCAAAGGGGCGGGGCTAGTCTGAGTCTGAGTCACTGGATTCCTCAGAGGAAGTCTGATCTTCATCGTCCTCGTCATCTTCGTCATCGTTCTGAGGAAAAACACAACAGGAAGCAGTTTGAGCACTTCCTGTTTCTCATGTTTGGAAAAGATGGAACAAAATTTCTTCATCACCTCGTCATCATCGTCCTCACTGTCCGTGGATCCTGACGTCTCATCGTCTTCATCAGAGTCCGACGACTCACTTTTCTCCTCCTCCTCATCCGAGTCAGACATGTCCTGCTGTGAGACAAGAGGGTCACTTCAAAACCAGGACCACTTCAAAACCAGGACCACTTTAAAACCAGGACCACTTTAAAACCAGGACCACTTTAAAACAAGGGACCACTTTAAAACCATGACCACTTCAAAACCAGGACCACTTCAAAACAAGGGACCACTTTAAAACCAGGACCACTTCAAAACCAGGACCACTTCAAAACCAGGACCACTTTAAAACANCAAACACAGGCCCCGCCCTCAAACACAGGCCCCGCCCTCAAACACAGGCCCCGCCCTCAAACACAGGCCCCGCCCACGCACTGCTGACACCTGTTCAACACTTTTATTCTTCACTGATCTGACCTCATCATGTGACCTCATCATGTGACCTCATCATGTGACCTCATCATGTGACCTCATCATCTGACCTCATCATCTGACCTCATCATGTGACCTCATCATGTGACCTGGCCTGTGTTTCTGTCCCTTCCCAGTTGCCGTACCACGAGCTGGAGAAGCTGAACGGCATCGAGGAGGTGAAACAGTACCTGCACAAGAAGCTGCTCAACGTCCCACTATGACGCTCTGTGTGTCAGCGTGTGTGTGTGTGTGTGTGTGTGTGTGTGTGTGTGTGTGTGTGTGTGTGTCACAGCTGCTTCAGGTCTGTTGTTGAATCCTGGTTTTTGGCTGAACTTTCTGTCAGTCAAAGCTCAGGATGATTGGATAAAGGTGTGTGACAGGTGTGTGACAGGTGTGTAACAGGTGTGTGACAGGTGTGTAACAGGTGAGTGACAGGTGTGTAACAGGTGAGTGACAGGTGTGTAACAGGTGTGTGACAGGTGTGTGACAGGTAAAGGTGCAGCGGTGTTGACTCACCTGAGACCTCCTGCTGCAGACCCAACCCTGGACTCACCTGATAGTCTCTGCTGATTCTCACCTGGGCTGAGAGCAGGCTGTGATCTGATTGGCTGCTGCGTGGATGAACAAACACTAAATCTTTTTCGGGGGCGGAGTCTCTTTTTATAAAGTTTGGTAACCGTGGTAACGTGGATGATGCATGTGTGGAATTGATTTTTTTTAAACTGATGGAGCTGTGGGGTTTCCTGTGCTGAGAGCAGGGGCTGATGGGAACTGTAGTTCTCTGTGCACACAAAAGAGGGAGGAGCAGAGTGTGTGTGTGTGTGTGTGTGTCTGTCTGTGTGTGTGTGTCTGTCTGTCTGTGTGTGTGTGTGCGTGTGAGGGTGTGTGTGAGGGTGTGTGTGCCAAAGGACAGGAGGGTGTGTGGGGTCAAAGGTCAGATTATTTATTTGTGTATCAGGTGACGGCGTGTCGGACAGAAAGAAGTTTGTTTATATTCTATAAATCTATAAATTCAAATGTCTATAAAACCTGAAACAAAATTCACGACTCAGTCTCTTTGTTCATGTTTACACATAAATCACACAACAAAATAGTTTCATATCCATTAAAGTTCAGATTTAATAATAAATATTTGTCTTTGTGAAGGATTTCATTGAATCAGAGTTTAACAGGTTTTAAAATCTTTGTTCCCTGTTTTTAGTTACATCCTTAAAAACTTCACTGGAGTTTTATGGTAAATATTTTGTTTGTTCTGACTTTTCAAAGTAATGGTCCATCAGTGTGTTTCATGTGCTTGGGGTGTGATGTCACAGTGATGTCACAGTGATGTCATGGGAAGCAGGACATAAGAACACAGGAAGTGAGAAAAGTGCATTTATTTGTTGATAATTTTCTCCTGCAGGCTGCTGATTGGAGGCTGAACACTGGCCCCTCCCCTCAGCCGTAACAAACGCCCCGCCCCTCTGTACAAACTCCGCCCTCCCTCACTCTCAGAAATAAAACAAAGTCTCCACCCGTCTGAAACGTCAGGTTGATAAAAACCAACAAACACTCAATAAAAACTGAAACAAACACGAGTAACAAAACCCTCGGTCAGGCCCCGCCCCCTCCAGAGGAAGTGGGAGGGGCTGCGGTCTGCGGTCACTGCTCATTGGTTTGCCGGATGATTGGCATGTGAGGAGGCGTGGCCTGCACAGCCTGTCCTCTCCAATGAGGTAAAGGGGCGGGGCTAGTCTGAGTCTGAGTCACTGGATTCCTCAGAGGAAGTCTGATCTTCATCGTCCTCGTCATCTTCGTCATCGTTCTGAGGAAAAACACAACAGGAAGCAGTTTGAGCACTTCCTGTTTCTCATGTTTGGAAAAGATGGAACAAAATTTCTTCATCACCTCGTCATCATCGTCCTCACTGTCCGTGGATCCTGACGTCTCATCGTCTTCATCAGAGTCCGACGACTCACTTTTCTCCTCCTCCTCATCCGAGTCAGACATGTCCTGCTGTGAGACAAGAGGGTCACTTCAAAACCAGGACCACTTTAAAACCAGGACCACTTTAAAACCAGGACCACTTCAAAACCAGGACCACTTCAAAACCAGGACCACTTTAAAACAGGGACCACTTTAAAACCAGGGCCACTTTAAAACCAGGACCACTTTAAAACCAGGACCACTTCAAAACCAGGACCACTTTAAAACCAGGACCACTTTAAAACCAGGACCACTTTAAAACCAGGACCACTTCAAAACCAGGACCACTTCAAAACCAGGACCACTTCAAAACAGGGACCACTTTAAAACCAGGACCACTTTAAAACCAGGACCACTTAAAAACCAGGACCACTTTAAAACATGGACCACTTCAAAACCAGGACCACTTTAAAACCAGGACCTCTTTAAAAACAGGACCACTTTAAAACCAGGACCACTTTAAAATATGGACCACTTCAAAACCAGGACCTCTTCAAAACCAGGACCACTTTAAAACCAGGACCACTTTAAAACCAGGACCACTTCAAAACCAGGGACCACTTTAAAACCTGGACCACTTCAAAACATGGACCACTTTAAACATGGACCTCTTTAAATCATGGACCTCTTTAAATCATGGACCTCTTTAAACATGGACCTCTTTAAACATGGACCTCTTTAAACATGGACCACTTTAAAACATGGACCTCTTTAAACATGGACACCTCCATCAGTGAGTTCTGGACCATGGTTCTGTCTCACCTTGGCGCGGTACGCCATCGCCCTCTTGGCCACGCCCACCGCCTGAGCGGCGGCTCTGGAACTGGCGGCCTTCCCCTTGGCGGTGACCCGGACTTTGGCGCTGGGGCTGCTGCGGACTTTCGCCGTGCTGCGGCGCTTCTGAGGGAGGAAACAAACATGGCTGCTGGTGGGCGGGAAACATGCTAATGCTACATCAGCTGACTGCTCGTGGTCGTTTTGGCGTTCGTGTTTGTAGAACGGCGTGGAACTCACTCACCGAGGACGAGAACTCTTTGTAGACGGCTCGGTCCTGAGGCGACAGGGACTGGAGAGAACAAAGAGGGAGTTAGCTTCAGAGGAATGACATCATCACAGACATCATCGCGGTGGTTGCCATGGCAGCAGCAGCGGCGGCGGCTCACCTTGAGCCAGGCGTCCAGCTCGGCCTTGTACTCGCTCTGCTGCTCCTCCACCTGCTTCTTGTACTTGTCCTTCTGGCTCTGGCTCAGCTTGTGCCACCTCTTCCCGATCTCCACCATCCGCTCCTTCAGGCTGAAGTGGTTCAGCTCCCCATTGGTCAGCAGCTCCTGGGAGAACATCTGATACCCGCTCCTATTGGACAATGACACAGAGGGGCGGGGCTTAGCACAGGAGCTGGGGGGCGGGGCCTAATGTCAGACACTCTCACTCACACTGGAGGTTTCTTTGGTTCGCCATCGAACTTCGGTTTCCTCTGAGCCTGACCAGCTGCAGGAGCCCTCATCTCCACCAGCTCCCTCTGTGGGGGGCACACACACACACACACACACGCACACACACACACAAACACACACACACACATAGACACACACACACACACACACACATAGACACACACACACACACACACACACACACACACACACACACACACACACA
>RPOG01003435.1:0-31574 GCA_008086565.1 Thalassoma bifasciatum
GTCTGTCTGTGTGTCTGTGTGTCTGTCTGCCTACCTGTTAGTCTGTCTGTGTGTCTGTCTGTCTACCAGTATTGCAGGAGGCTGCTGTAGATCAGAGAGCATTTGACGTGTCTCTCTGAAAAGCTGTGGCTAATGCTGTTTTTCAAGCCATGTGGTAGTAAACAACATCATCCTGCTGAATGTCTCAGCATTGCAGCAAATGAATCAAACAAAAAAGATCAGCAGTCCAAGCCTGAGACTTTCAGCTTTGTCTTTTCTTTCACAAAATGTGCATGTTATAAAAAAAACTCTGGTCAGATCACTCATCCAAACTTGAGTCTGTGTCTTTTCCCCAGTCCCAGTGGTCTGTTAAGTTCGTTTATGAATGAGCACACAATGTAAGTAAAGGTTTCATTATCCCCTCCAACACTTGGATCCCCCTGACGAGATGAAAACACATTACATGGTGGCTGAAAGCAACGTGACGCAGAGACTGGCTTATAGCCCATAAAGCACATAAACATTCGTCTGCACGGCCCCCCTCACTCGAGCATTATCCTCCAGAGTGAAGGGAAAGAGAAATGACATTGAGATACAGCCGCAGACTTACAGGCTGATAAAGAGACCATAATGTGTCTGACCAAGTGTCCTTCTTCCTCCACTGGGTCATACATGATGATGTGCAGACAGACGGGACCTTTAGATCACTCTCAGACAGGGACGTCACAGCAAACAGGGCTCAAGCTCCACAAAGTGCCAACATTTGTTGGCTCTGCTGCTGCAATGCAGCACAAGTTGTCCTCTCTGCATCCCTTCTCTCTCCCTCTCTCTTTTCTTCTTTTCGCCCTTATCTCTCACCATAGCACACTACTCATGCTTACTTTTCCTCCTCGAGGGCAGCCAAATGGAGAATAAGCTCCAACATTAAGCACAAAGAGAACCTGTTGTGATTTTTCATGTAAATAGGAGTTTGTGTGAGTGTGTATGCGTTTGTGTCTGTGTTTGTGTGTATGGGGCTGTCAGAACCTGCTGAGATAAGCCAGGTTAAATTGTGCGTACAGGCTCTAAGCTGGTTTTTGTCTGGGAGTGAAACACTCTTTCTCCTCCTCCTCCTCTGCTCTCAGCATGTTTTCCCTGCAGGTGAATGAATGAACTCATGTTTCCCCTGTAGGTGAATGAATGAACGTGTATCTCATCCCTGGCTTTATCACAATGCTGAAGTTTCTGACCTGCAGTGCAGCTGATGGCAGAGCAGACAGCGTCTGTGTTCAGCTTTAATGAGGAAGACAGGAGCAGATAGCCGCACAGATACCACCAAACAATGACTCTACTTAATCATTGTGATGGCGTGCTCTCACAGCAGCAGTGAGGTGAAGCTGTCATATCAACATCTATAAAATGTCAAAATGTTTCTCTGACCAAGTGAATGGCTGCTTCTCTTCACTCATCACTGTGTCTCATGTCAGGCAGGCTGTTTGACTGATTCTGTCCGATACTCTGCCTCATCCATCCGTCTGTCTGCCACGGACATGAGGCAGCCCCCCACACCTCCCTCAGCTGAGGGCACCACACAAGGGTCAGTGAAGCTGCAACTCCCACAATGTCTGTTAAAATCTATTTTTTTCTCAAGTCCATGATTCTGTGAGGGACTTAGAATATTCAGCATCATCCAGGGTAAAAGCTGAAACATAATCGGACACAAAAAATTCCCACACCACAAGAAGTGCTCTGTCTTACTTAAGCAAAAATTCTCTTATTAGCCTCAATATGAGACACATTCACCCTAACAGTCCAGAAAAAACGCAGATTATAAGATATGAATAGACAAATGACACTTGAGCGGCATGTAAAGGCTCATTTAAACTCCCTTTACTTACTTTAATGGATACATCTGTTACAAACAATGATATTGTCACTGCTCATCCTTTACATTGGCATTCACCAAAACATTCACCAGAGGGGGGCAGCCCAGAGTCAAAAGTTTATGGCAACAACAAACTCTAAAACAAACATGGCAACTGTAGGGGAGGTATTGCTAATGTACCTCTTTGACAAAAGACAAAAACAGAGGCAGCATCTTCAGAGGCAGTCGTAGTTGAAGCTGTTCAACACCCCCTTTTTTTTCAAAGAGTTTACTATTGTTATTTCTTCAATAACAAGAAGGGATGTCAAAAATAGTTTGGACATCCCTGTTCCTAAGTCACAGAAAATGAAGCTCGCGTTAGTTCATGCAGGACACGTCATACGCCCAGCCGAAACCAGCTGACAGGCTGACGTTTGAGTCACACCTCTCCACTAAACCAATCACAGCTCACTCTCGACCAACAAGGCGTTGTATTTAAACATGTCTACATTCACAACTATTCCTGCTACTGCTACGCACCACACTGCTGCTACCTCCTCCACCCTTAGCCTCCTCCTGTTAAATCTGTATACATGTATAATATTCATGTATAAAGTGTGTGTCTTGTTCCCCAGGGGGGGATCTGCTTTGCACTCCCTAGAAAGCCTAAGCAGGCTGCTTGGCTAACCCAGGGAGTACTCTGAAACCAGAGCTGTAACGCCAACTATAACTGTATTTCCATTTGGCAATAAGTGGTTCAAATCTATGACAAGAGTGTACCTGAATGAATTTGGGAAAACAAAACAAAACAAATTAGAAACGTTAGAACTACAAATCTGGATAATATTAACATATGATAAGTTCTATTTGCTCATGTCAAAGTTACATTTCATTTTAGGAAGTAAAATGTCTTCAGACCAAACTTCTTATTTCAGCCACTCAGCTTTAACCTCTTAAGACTCTGCGTCTCACACTCATGATGCTTAGTTTTTTAAAAACTTTGACCTATTAGTCACATTGAGAAATGATTCCCATGTCATTTTCTGGCAATATCACAACATTGGATCCATTTTGGTGAAACAAATAGTGTAATTATCAACAAACTCTAAACTAAGTGCTAACAAATAACACCAAAAACATAACTTCCTGTACAAATCAAAGTTTGGTTTTTATACATATTAGGTTTAATTTATCCCAAATAGCAAAGGAAAATTACAATTTGCACACCAAACAGAAGCTCTGGTCTCAAGAGGTTAAATCTCTGCACAGATAGTGTATGAGAAACAACAAAAACATGAGTATCATCCTTACTGATCACTGTAGGTCTGACAGACTGAAGTTCACCGTCCACCCTATCTATCCACTCCCAACCTGTCACCCCTGTCTGCTCTGTCCCCTTTGCTTTCTCCCACCTCTCTGCCTTTTTATTCTCATTATCTCTGGCTTGGTCTCCATCCCTCCTTTTCTCATTCTGTCACTTCGTCTCTGCCTGGGTCTGTCATTTTTCTGCCCACATGTCTAGACTGAAGAGAAGTTTGCATATGGGATATCAATGTGGCTGTGTACATCTAACACTTACTGACTCTCTCTCTCTCTCTCTCTCTCACCACAGCTTTGTTAAGTGCTTTAGATCTAAGGTCAGTCTGCCGCTCAGTTGTAGAGATAGGAGTCAGACAGAGAGGCAAACCTGCTGAATGTAAAGACTAAATGACCATCGGGGCTGTTTGTTTGAACAGCACTTAAGGTAATTTGACACCTGTCACTTCTGTGAGGCACTCATGATCCTGTGATTTTGTAGCTGGAAAAACTTGCCCCGATGAAGGAATTAAAAATGAAAAATAACACGTGTCTGCTGTCTTGTAGTTCCTAGCACATAATTCTTCCATCAGTGAGTTTCTTGTCTATAAAATCAGAAAGATGGTGTTTCATTCAGAGATACAGTAGAAGTAACAAGCTGTTCACATATCTTGCTTCCTGTCCAGGTCAACCTTTTCTTATCAGCCGGGCATGGCTCTGTAGATAAATAGACTAGCGAAGGATTTGAAGCAGACAGTGCTGACAGATGCAGCTCACACATTTCCTGGAGACTTTTTGCATCCTGGTCCTTTGTCTATATATCAAGTGAAGTTTTATGTCACTGAAAAAACAGAAGTTTCAAAAAGGCCTTCCGAGGTGGAGATTTTTGAGATCTCCTTTTGTTGATAAGTCGAAGCCAAAACAAAAGTTTGGAGAGACATAGTCCTGCTCATGGCTGATATTGTTTAGATACTGTGGACAGTACCTGAAGAAGACCTGTGATGAGTACAGATAACATAGTCTGATGGTCTGTCTCTAACCAGCACTAAAAGTCAGACGTGACGTGACTTCTGAACAGAAATGTAAATTACAAATCCACCTGTATAACAGTTTATAATTATTCATAATCTACCTCTTGATCAAAACTGCAAGACCAGTTAGAAAAGTTTGAAAAGCTTCAAAAGGTTCTAAGTAGAGTTTCAAAATGCAAAAAGAAGAAACATGAGTGGCAAAAGGAATTAAAGAGAGCAATTTATGGCAAACAACAATGAAAGGTAAATAGTCTGTTCAAAAACTGGTTAAAGGCTGAAGACCACAGCCTAGACAAAAGACAGAATCTGCCCAAAAATGTCATTTTCTATCAGGTATTCACACTGTCATGACCTCCTGATGACAAAGGCTAAAAAGCTTTGTCTCTGTGAATGTGGTCAGATTGTTGCGTTTCATAAGCCTCTCACAACGGAACGCCATCACTGCTGAGGTTGGATGTGATAGGAGTCATTTTGATCTAGCATCACACATGCTGCAATCAATTTTTGAAGTGATCAACAAGAACAGTGGAGCTCCTTATCGCTGACTACTTTATTTTAGGGGCTTTCAGTTTATTTTGAGCTGTAGTCTTAAACTTTTATCAGCTGATGAACGGACCATTTCACTTTAATTGTTGTTTTCAATAAATCACTGCTCAATATTTTTGTTTCATTCCTATTTTGTCTTTTTGCATTTTGAAACTCTACTTCAACCTTTTTCAGATGCAACTGTGCAAAATATAAATTTGTACAGATTTGGTCTTAAGTTTTGACCAGCCGTCTATCTGACCCTCTGCTGTTGTCTGATGGGTAAAATCTGAATAATGGCCCTTTTCCACTGACTCGCCTTGGCCCTACTCTACTCGACTCTACTCGCCTCTACCCAGTTTGTGTTGCGTTTCCATTAGCGCGGTACTACGCGGCAGACGCCAGCTTTTAGTACCTACTCTACCCAGGTTCCAAGAGAGTAAAGCTGATACTAAAAGGTGACGTGGACGGACTGCCGGTCACTCATTGGTCAGAGAATGTCGTCTCTGCAGCTTCTGACTCTGTAGAATCACTTACAAGAGGCAAACAAATAAGTCAGCGACGGATTTTTAATGACATTTAAACCCGACAGTACAGAACCAGACTGAATGAAGACAAAATACAGCCCTAAAATGCTCCTTCATGATTCCTAAATAAGGTAAAAGTCTTTTTTAAACCAAAAAGAAGTGAACAGCAAAGACAGTTCGGTTCAAAGAGTCTTTTCAATTAAATCAAAGTTTGTCGGCACAGTAGCGATCTGTCTGTCCACCAATCAGTCCATTAATCCACAGGGAACCAAAAAGGAAAAACAGTTCAAAGAAGAATGATTGATCAACAAAAAATCTCTGGTATACCAGGCCCAAAAATAAAAAATTAAAGTGATCTCACTGGATCCAGGGAAGAGTTAATGTCAGGAAGCAGCTCCTTCGTTTTCCTCCGTGTGCAGCAGCACAAGGCTGTTGTTTACCTCCGCTCCTGTGTCATGCCGCCCGACATTGAGCCTCTGTATTACTTTAATGAAATCTTTTGAAAGCTTTGGTTTTTCCTTTAAAGACCACGGTGGCACATATGTTAGAACAAAATTATGTTTGTGTTGCGTTATAGATGAACATGCACGCACTTCTGCGCAGCACTTTAGCACAGCTGTGTTATAAGATCCACGCCCACCGTGAGTCTGAAGTCTGGCTAGTGGAAAAGCTAACCAAACCATATAGAGCCGAGTAGAGTAGAGCCGAGCCGAGCCGAGCTGGAATTGCATCGTGGAAAAGCGCCATAAGCTTCTGCACTTAAAGCTATGGTTCCTCCTCCTCCTCCAGATCAGGCTTTGCAAATGTGCTTAAAGTTTTTTAAAGTCATCTTGAAATTTGTGTGACAGCTGAACTGAAACACAACTTACTGCTTTAAGTCCATTGCGACTTCCTGAAGAGGTTGCAATACTTTATTGTTTGTGGCATGATTAAGTTGAATGAAAGTTCAGTGTTTCAATGATGATTAAAGAGTTTGAGTGACATTTTCAAGAAGCCATTTCTTTGGGATTTGTTTTTTTGTTGAAATGTTCTGCTGACATTTTTGCTTGAAGGAATGCCATGACATTTTGGATTTTGTTGTTCTTCTATCCCTCTGATATCTTAACCTGACACATCATGTGACAGACACTGAGTGCTCCGACACTCTGCTGGGGTCATTTCAAGTGTGCTGTTAGCCTGCAGCTAGCTACACTCTTTGATCTGAATGCTGACAGTGCTAACAGAGTGCTGTTCAGGCTGCTAATGGATGGAGTTTCATGCCTGCTAAGCAAGATGTGTGAAAGGTTGCCCACAGGTTAGAGCTGTCATTAGAACTGAAACAAGGATCAATAAAACAGTGAGCTGAAAGAAGATACAGTCAGAGCTCACACACAACCCTGTTACACTGGGTTTTGATCCAGCATGGGAGCACACTTTTATTGTTTTGTGTTGATATTCTTCACATTTTTTGAGAAGTAGCTGGAAGTGAAGAATTTCATTTCACAGAATACCTTATGATGTGTAGTCTCACTGGTGTATCACATACAGCCTGTTGTTTTGGGAAACTAGCCTGAATCCATGCAACATCTCCATTGGGTGGTTGTCATCTTAATTGAAAAGTCTTGATATTTAAAAGTCATCTTACATTCTGAATGATCATTCAGTAACATCAGAAAATGTGTCATGCTCTCTGCCTGGTGCATTTGTAGATCTTGCACATACTTCTGTTAGTTGTAGATACACTGTAGGCTGTCTCAGAGCTCACTGCGAAGGCATCCTGCCCTGCTGACAGTCTGTTTTCTTGCAGTGACATTGGCCGTCTGTCCCATCCACACAGAGAGGATGGTGTGCTCCTGCTGTGTGGTTTGCTCTGTGGTCTATACACTCAGACAGGACAATGATGAGAAACCTGACCTTCACTACATCATGTTTATGTGTGTGTGTGTGTGTGTGTGTGTGTGTGTGTGTGTGTGTGAGAATGGTAAGCAAAGTTAACACATTGTTTTACATAATCATGGCATGGCATCAGAGAGGTTTCTCTACAAGTCAACACGTCACCTCACACTGGATCTGCTGTTGTGGTCCAGCCACATTCTCTCAGGTTTTGAATTTCTGGGACCCATAAATCAGGCAGGGATACAGAAGGCAGAACTGAATTCATTGAATACTGGAGTAAGATTTTTTCTCATGAGCAAGGCAGGTGGAACTGAAAAGAGCAGGAGTCTCGGGTGAGATAATCCTGGAGCAGGGCAGAAAAAAGGGCAATTAGGAAAAGGGTCTGTCACAAAAAAAATAAAATCCAATTTCTCAAAGTTCAGAAAAATCTCAAGATTCTCTAGACCTGAAAATACCACTTGTAGCACTGAACACTCAGGTGAAGACTGGTTGAGGAGCCGGGGTTTATATACCGCAGGAGCTTGATGAATAGATGGTTTGCAGGTGTGGAGCAGACTGGCAGCCAGGAAGAGAGGGAGGGCCACGCCCTGACAGACAGACAGAACAGGGGAAAAACAACGCACACCAGGAGAAGAAGACAACTGACACATCAGGGGTCCATTTCACAAAGCAGGTTCAGTGAAAACTCTGAGTCTATTAACCCTGAAAGAGGGAAACTGAATTTTCCGTTTCACAAATCGAGGTAACTCAGACAGAGAAAGAGGGGAAACTCCACCCTGTTTTGCAAAGAGAGGTAACCTCAGCTCTCGGTCAGTTACCGTAGTAACAGACGCTGTGAAACTAACCTGGTCGGGACCAGGATTTTGTCAATGAAACTCAAGTTTCTCTCTGTCTCCCCTCTCTTTCAACCACAACCAATGTTTGATTTCCTCATTCTTTCAGTCAGTGGGTGAGTTTTGGCGTAACGTGGTTCTGCTGTCTGTTATTTAAGAAACATACAAGTTGACTTTATTTTACAAACATAGCATGTCCTTTTGACAATGACCCTGTTGATGAAGGTGCAGCCCTACTGTGCAGGAAAATTAATATTTTAATATTTTTTGGGAGATTGTCATTGGAGCACACATAGATGTTCTGACATTTCCAGACAATTCTCTTTTTAAACTGTACTGTTTCACATCACATCATTTACAGACACAACCTAATCCGTCTTTACATTTGCAACATTACCAGCCATAGTCATGCTCTCACATCCCAGCAGATATTGTGTATTGTGCTCCAATTTTTTTGTAAATGGCAGGTTTTTTTTGTTTTTTGTTTTTTAAATAATATCGGAGATGCAAGGCAACTGAATGCTGGTCAACAGAGGTGGCGGTGCAGAATCCGTGTATCATTCGTTCTTTCCATTTTCAATTGGCAATCAAAAATTGAAAAATGAAAAAGTGACTGGTTATCTTGTTAATTTTTTTTTAATCTAACACTAAAACCCAAAATATGACTGTTTTATTTTATAGCTCAATATTAGACTCGTATCAAAAATAAAAAATGGAAAAACAAGAACAAGGACTGAATTTGATTTTAATATTTAATTGGTCAGGTTTATGTGACCTGAAAGTTTGGTTATCACACTCAGCAGCCGAACATTCAGTCACGCCCCCTTGATGATCACCCACCTTGAATAGCTACGTGCTGTTTCGAGGACCTAAGCGTGTGACTCTAAAAGAAGAGGACATGACAATTGAAAAAATCTGCTGGATTTTTCAGGTATATATTTTCACAAAGAACCATGGCCGGGTTTCTCAGATCCGATCTCAGACCTTAACCGATCTGGGAAACCAGTTAGTGATAGAGAGACTAGAGCCATGAACCTTTGAAAAAGAGGAGCGAGAGGTTTATGCAAACTATAGACTGGACTACGTTTTGTGGTGAAAAGTTAAGTGCAATGTCACAGAAACGGGAGCCGGGCTTCCCAACAATGGCTGGTACACACGCATCATGAGTACGACGGTGATTTTGCTTATTTCTTATTTTGTGCGGGGTGTACAAACATTTCTACACATTTATTAGTGAATGAGGCCCAATGAGTGTAGTCATACCAGGAGTCAACAGGTTTCAGGTTTTACACAACATGAGCCATTTTTTGATCCAGCTAATGACTAGCAAATAGATGCTTATGTGTGAAAGTTCTTGCATGTCTGTTCATCTGCCTTTGAGAATTCCAACAGTTAAATTTTGATTCAGACCTGGTAGACCTGGTATACCACAGGAACATTTCCAGAAGAAACTCATTTGGCTCCCTATCACGCACAGCATTACTAATTACCAATCCTGTCCCAAAAATGCGAGATCTGCTGTAAAAAGACAAAGCAGACCTGCTTCATCTATGGGTGCATAGTAAGACTTCATCTGGCTGTGTGAGCTTCATGCACATGACCATCCAACATTTATCTGACATAGATGCAAGCAGCGTCTCAGAAAATGTCACACCAGGTTTGCGCTGTGGGAGAAATAACCAGATACACTGCTGAAGAGCTGCTGAGTGTCCTTTTGCAATAAAAGTAAACTTAACATCTTAATTTAAAGTTTCATCTGCTAACTAAAGCTAGGAGCAGAATGGGAGACCACTGAGGCTGTGAGACATCCAGCAGAAGAATAAGTTCAGTCACCTGAAGAATCCAGAATCCAAACACTTGTACTTCTGTGGTCAGCAGCAAAGTAGCTTCAAAGGTAGATTCACATCATCCAAACAGTGTGTTATTCTTCAAGGGGAACTGTTAATGTTCGATTAATAGTTGGTTATGTGAGAGCTCTGCATCCAATGCTTGTAAGTGCGTGAAGTGTTGGATAACAGTAATCAGGAGGGGCAGGATTTCATTCAAACATTTTCATCTGTTTAGTGTTAATGACATCATGTTAAGTTTCATTTTTCATTTGTAGCCAATGTGATGTTTCTAACCAGATTATTCAAACTGGTATTAAATGTTTTCTATGGTATCATTCATATAGTCTTTTGTAGTTTATGGACAACAATCTAATCCCTCTCTCCTTAGATTATTAATACCTTGCTGTTTGTAAATTGAGGAAAGGCTGTGACACTTTAGCCATGTTAGAATCAGAGTTTAAAATGCATAGAATCAGGGGAAAATAATTATTTACCTCTGTAATGACACAACACTGTCAATATCGATGGAGTGTTAACCAGCTCGAACTGTAAGCTTTATCAAAAAGGAAAGTTTTAAGTCTACTATTAAAAACAGAGAGGATTTTCTTCCCCCTGGACCTCAACCAGTACATGATTCCAAAAAAGATGGGCCTGGTAATTAAAAGCTCCACCTCCCATACTACTTTTAGAGACTGTCGGTACAACAAGCGGGCTTGCATGTTGAGGGTGCTGGGAACTGGATAGATAATACAGAACAAGAAGGCTGATGCCATTTAGAGCTTTGTAAGTCAGACAAAGAATTTTAAATTCTATTCTTGGTTTCATAAGTAGCCAGTGAAGAAAGGCTGACACAGGTGAGATGTGTTTTCTCCCACTGGTCCCAGTCAGTATCCAAGCTGCAGCATTCTGAGCAGCTGAAGAGTGTTTGTGTTTAAAAATATTGCAACAATTTTTTTGTATTACTGCATATTTAATGGCACAAGCCCTAAATTTGCAGCAGTGTAGAGAAAAATAATTAGTACCAGAAACTCATTGATATTATAAACTGCTGAAAAGGGGTTGCACGGTGATACAGGGGTCAGCACTGTTGGCTCAGTAGCAAGATGGTCATCAGTCTGAATCCTGGTTCAAGTAATGTGTGGAGTTTCCATGTTCTACCCATGCATGTTTGGGTTCTCTTTGGGTACTCCAGCTTCCCAACAGCTTCCCCACAGTCCAAAAACATGCACATCAGGTTTATTGATGATTCTAAGCAAGTTCCTTCACAGTACAGAGGTAGAGGTCCATCTTAAATGAGTCCACTTCCTCCTGTCCCCCAAACCCCCGGCCCATTACCTCGACATCTTTAATAACCAGTTGTCATAGCAGCACAGTTACTGCTTTAGGATGAATCAAGACAGAGCCTGTCAATCTTGATGTGTTGGCATCAACACACCCTGCATCATGTCATGAATAACATAGTTTACTGTAAGTCTCTGATTCATAGCTTTGCCTTGTTTCTCATGGCCGAATACGGGACCTCTTAGCCAAGAGACTTAGATGTTTGGAGTGAGATATTTAACTATTTGCTACAAACTATTCGCCTGTTTTGAATTTGATTGCAGCAACGCCTCAAAAAAAGGATTGGACAGGGCAACAAAAGGCTGAAAAATGAAGTGGTTAAAATGAAAAACAACTTGAGGAGCATTTTGAAACTAATGACTCATCTTGCTGACTTCTCTTCAATTAATCTAAATGTAACATCTTAAGAGGCTGAATCTCTTAGAGTTAAAGATGGCAGATGTTCACCAGTCTGTGAAAATCTGGATCGGTTCACACCCTTTTTCCAGCCTGCACTGTGAAAGTTAAGGTGGTGTTTTAACAAGAGTAAATGGTTACACAAAGGCCGACCTGGAGTCTCAGTGTTTACTAAAAGTGTATTATAATCTTGTTTATACCTCATAAATGAGTTACAGTGTAAAAAAGAAGTCCTTCCTGAAGAAGTGATACTCAGGGAGAGAAGAGATATGCTCAAAATGGGGATCTGTTTGGTGTCCTGTGGGTGTCTAATTGACGGCCTGTGGAACTGGTGCAAGCAGCCTCTCTCAGATAGAGTGTTCAAGTCACTCATGACACACAGACCATAATATCTCATCAAGACAGCCATCATCAAGAGAAGTCATCCATCTATCAAGAGAAGTCATATATCTATCAACAGAAGAAACCTTTCCATTAGTTCAGCATTCCATTCAACAACACATGAATTCGTCCATCATCTTTCACCTGAACACCTATTCACCTATGTTGCTTTAACCACAGAGTGCATTTTAATACTGCTTTTGACAAGTAGGTATTATATCATCTCCTAGAATGTGTATTACAGATCATAAAGGAATGGTAATTGCTTCAAGCATCAAATAGGGATGTTAACCACTTGTGTCTAAGAGGTGTTGCTGTTTGACAGAAATGCATTTGTAGAAAAATATCTAAAATAAAATTTACATCTGTTAAAGTTAGTACCAAGTGTTTCCAGAGGAAGGCACTATAATAGCACTATAATAGGTGTCACTAAACTATTGCTAAGTGTCACTAAGTGATTGGCAGATACCTTTGAGTGATTGGTAGGTGTCATTTTGCAATTAGCAGTTGTCATTGAGGGATTGGCATGTGTCACTGAGTTTTTGGCAGGGGCCATAGAGTAATTGGTGAGTGCCACTGTGCAACTGGAAGGTGTCATTTTGCAATTGGCAGTTGCCACTGAATGATTGGCAGGTGTCACAAAGCATATTGGCAAACCATAGGTCACTTTTGGATTCAAGCCCAGCAGGAGTTCTCTTAGACGCTGATTAAAAGCAGGTTTTCCTTTAAATGAAAACACTGAATGAAGATTCATACAGACATGTCAGCACTCACAACAGCCTGTTAGTGTCTTTGCCTGCCAGGTCTGCCAGAATAGCGGCTGTAGCATTAGTTTCAGCATTAGCTTCTGATTAGCCTCCTTTTATTACCCAGCTCTCTTAATGATCATTTGGCTATGTGGGATGAGTCTGATAGGTCAAAATCCCTTGATGATGGCTGTTAACCTTCACTAACATGTGAAAGGCAGACCGATCACATGCCAAATCATCATGACATCAGAAAGAAGGAGAGAGGGCATTGTCCTTCTGCTTTACACCCTGAACACCTGCCAGCCATACATGATACCTCCCATCCACCTCATTTCCCTTAGTGTAAATAGCAAGATATCCATTATCTAATCCCCTGTTGAGGAAATTCAATTTTACACTCTGAAATTAATCATGCTATATACACAAACACACATGCACAAATAGCACTTTGCACACAAAAATGCACTGGTGTAGAGTACAGAGTGAAGGAGCTGCACCATCAGTGCACATCCTGAGCAGTTGGGGGTTCGATGCCTTGCACAAGAGCACCTCGACAGTGCCCAGGAAACTATGCTGACACCTCTCCAGCTATCAGCCTTCTTCCAATCTTTGGTCCATGCTGGGACATGAACCAGCAACCCTACACTTGCCTAGCCAAGTCCCAATGGACTGAGCTACCGCCACCCCCAATGTTGATTGTCCTTGTTAAAAGTCTCACATAAGTCTATGGCTTTAAAGGAAACATTTACCTGCACCCATTTCTGCTGTCTATCATAGACCGTTAAGTAAATGGACGTAGACCCTGGGACATCACCCATCTATTTCTGAAACAGAGTTTTGAAGCTGGCAGTGGCTTTGTTGGAGATGAGGCGGGCTTTGAACCTCCTCACTAATGGTTACAAGGTGCCCAACTGTCAATCAGCTGAGCTGAGCTCTGATGAGCAAACTCATAATCTTAATACATTGGTCTGAGATGGCAGAGATCTTTTCAAGTAACATACAAGTGAGTTATGGCCCAAATCACGTTGCTTTTAGTACTTTCACATTCTTCGGTGTGACTTCTGCTCTTTGGAGAAGTTTTTTTAAAAAGACCATTCATCAGCTCTTCTAATGCTGTTCAAAACACAAAGGCTTGAGACTGTGAGCTCAGCCCTAGAGTTCTGCAAAATAGCTCCTTGATCCCCACCCAACAGAGCTAATCGGTTTCATTCTTTCAGACAGGATCTGTCCTCCAGGCGGTGTCCCACGTCTTCCCCACACACTGCTCAGCCTCACTGATGGAGCTCACCTGAGACTGGATGCATAAACTGTTAACCAGACATATCTTGTGTGTGCGTGTTTGTGTGTGCGTGGGCGTGTGTGTGTGTGCATATGTGTGTGTGCATGTGTGTGTGTTCATGAGTGTGTGTGTGTGTGTGTGTGTGTGTCTGTGTGGGTGACATAAATGCTACATCTTAGCTGTAAGTTGTTTAGGATCCTTTCAGCAGCAGCAGCACTGCTCTAAGGCATCAAGCCTTACTTTGCTCCCAGGTTGTTTCTTCAATGAATATCACACTCCAGCTGAAAACAAATTTCTAGACAGAGGTTTAGAGGCATAAAAATACACAAGGGACACACACTGCAGCATATAGATGAGAGATAAAATGAATTTGAATGACATCTACTGGGAAATTGAACTATTGCAGGAAGCAGATGAATCACAGATGCTCATTGGTCAGCAGACTGAGATACAGGAAAGGAGGTGAGGATGTTAACATTGACGTAAAAAGTTACACTCATTTCAGGGGGTGATTCTAAAACTATGTAATACTAAACCATGTGAATGGGGCTTATTTAGTGTTTTTGGAACTAGCAAACTAATGATTAAGCCCATTCTTAAAAAAAAAAAAAATTACTGTGATACACTGTGATCTTGTCATAATTATAAAAAAAAATACGGTGGTACATTCATTAGCCATACCATCTAGCACTAAAGGCCCCCAAACAGTCTGACAGAGGAATAAACTACTTAGATGTCTGAGTCATTCCATTATTGCTGGTACATTTTGTATCTCTGAGATAAACCTTTTATTATACATCTCCCAAAAACTCTTTGATGAATCCACTTTGACTAATGTCACTAACACTGATACCCATTCTTCTATAACAGTGCTTGATTTATATTTGAAACTAAATGATACATAACCACTACATTATTGCTCATCTCTAGCCCCTCACACTTTTAAATTTTATTCGCAGAAAAAAAAGGGTTTAACTTTGTTTTCTATGCTTTCAAGAGTTATGTAATCATTTGCATTGGATATGTTGGGCATGGTCTACTAAGTACCCAAATACTCAGCACTAAGGAAGTCTAGGTGGTGGAATAACAAAATAGATACACAGTGGATTTATAGATAGAAACAAACCTCCTTTTGGGGTTAATTGAGATTAATTTATTACAAAGGTTCAGGGCATCCCTCAGTCACGTGAGCTGGACCAAACTTGGGATCTGAATGTTCTTTAACCTGCTGAATTCACCCCCCCTGTACAGTGTGTGCCTTCAGTGAAATAAGTGATCCAATCAGGAGATAGTTTTTGTACCAGGCTATAAACGTGTATTTCTGCTGTGAAAATGGCTTTTTTGGCTTGGCGTGTTTGTGACCCCCGGTACTTCCAAAGCCAACTTCATGTGGACACTGGATGAACGGCAGATTTGAGCACCTCAGCATCGACTCATGTTTTTAGACTGGGGGTTGCTGCTTGGTTAAAGCTCATCAAATATTGAAAATAATAAATGTGTTCTATTCAGGAAAAAATTGAAAATAGTTTTTACAGAAATAATCCTGCTCAATCATCATCTCTGGGCCTCTGTAGTTGTGTGACAGTGTCTGTGTGTGCCTCACCCCCTTATAGTACCTCTCCTCGCCTGTTTTGTTCACATCATCACACAGTGGCTAACATCAGCCCACACTGTTATTTAAAACAGAGTTATTTACTTGCCTTTTGGTTTCACCAAAGTTGGACTGTAGGAACTCTAACTGTGGTTTCTGTCACACTCATAGGCTGTATATAGAATGGACAGTGTGGCTCTACCATTGTACAGTTCTGAAGCCAAAAGACTCCCCTTACTGGAGTCGGGTTTGGCCGCCATTGTGCAGCCAGAGTCTGCGCAGCAGAGAATTTGGGTGGAGCCAGTTAAAAAAAAGAAAATAAATATTTTTTCCCTTTTAAAGGTGTAATCTTTTTTTGGCTGTCTTTCCCAAAGTTTCTTACATCCCCGATAAAAACTATTCATGAACAGCAGCTATCAATCATTGTAAAACAAAACTTATAACTCAGTTTTTAACATCTAAAACTAATGAAAAATCAACTCCTCTGTAAAAAAAAAAAATAAAAAAAAAAATAAAAAAAGACTTAAAAACAGTGCAGCCAAATAACATTTTCATACCACCGTAAGGATGTGAGAAACATTTCTACGAGGTGCAATAATTTTTGAAAGTTTTCCCAACTCGTATTCTGAATGCATGGGGAGGCGGGGCTTATGACCAATACTGCAGCCAGACACCAGGCATCTGTTGGAACCTTAGGTTAGAGCTGACTGTCATTGTGTCCACTGATTATACAGTCTATGATACACCACAATTGATACTTTGTGAACTCTTGAAATGGATCCTTAAAAATGCAACAGTACCATGTGTGAGATCAAGCAGACATTGGAGACGTTCAAAAAAAGAGCATGTCATCCCCTCACTTTTCAAAACTTCCACACGCTTTCTGACGTTTTTATTGTATCTTCAGAGGCATGGATTCTTTCTTTTACTCTCTCTCTCTCACACACACCCAGACACACATGCACACAGACACACACAGTGCAAGACAGACAGACAAATGATGGGGTCGGTGCAGGAGAAGACGACGTCTAGACGGACGGACTGTAGAGACTATTGTGCCCCGACGTTTTGGGATGCGTCGTGTTTAGTAAGGTGTTGAGAAGGTGTGTACGTCCTAATGTGACGACATACATCCGGTAGTCACACACACACACACACACACACACACACACACACATTCATGATGACATTGATTGGCAAAAGCAGATCTGTGCTCTGGCTGCCTGCCTGGCCCTATCAGATCTGCACTTGAACCTGCCTGCTGTCGATGTGTTTGACTCGTGGAGAAGCAAAGCGAGCGTCTGATAGTAAGCGCTCGCTCCTCTTGTTCTGTTTGGTTTCTTTCATAAACATGATGCATTTCTCAGGGAAAACCTGAACAGACTGCTCTGAAGCTTCTGCTGCATTAATTGTTATCATTTTTCAAACACTGATTTATTCAGCCTCTCTGCCTTGGCAGTCATGAGCTGAACTGCTCTTTACCACAGAGGTGCAAGTGTCCAGGTTGGGTCTGCAGATATTAGGTGCCTCCTGTCCACAACTCCAGTATAAAATGGCAGGACACTGTGAGGAAAGGAGAGAGCAGAAGCAGACTGTTAAACACAGCTCTGTAAGAGAAATGTCTGCATGGAGCACGACAGTTTGAATTGTATTTCACATATTAGGCTCAATGACGTGACGTCCCTTTTTTGTGTCTGAGTGCAATATTTCCTTCCATCATGAATTGAGTATTTCATCACATGTATTTCTTTATTCTATGAAACCTGTCTTATTTGAACACATCTTTAAACTATTAAAATATAACATGTTTTTTACACAAAACCAAGGAGTTTGGGGGTTTTACAGTCCACCACGTTGGCAGGACTCAAGTATCCACAGTAATTAAACTCTAAAAATTGAATGTCAGTTATTGTAAATGGAAATTAAAAATACAGTGGCATTATTTTATGCTTGAACCTTTTTAAATAAAACATTCTTTGCAAATAAAAAGAATTTTAAAGCTGTTGAGAAAATTAAAAAACTTTGTCCTGTAATTTTCTCCTTGTCAAATGTCAGGGTGGTGCAACCGTAACATTAGACTTTTATTTTAAAGTGAAGAGAATAAAACAGGAAACAGGAAACTGCATCAGCCAGAGGAGCCCAAATGACATTTGTGACCAAGTGGAAAAGTTTGTAGATTTCTCTGAAATACTGATAAAAAAGGTTTTTTCACTTCATTGGTGACTGGAACAATTTCCATGTCAGGTGGTACAACCAATGTAATAATGTGAAATGTTATTTTAACATCAAATATTGATCTTATTCACAAATAAAAGAAATGAAACACACAAAATGAAAATGTATGAGTCACTACAGACACTTGAGAGATACTTGCCAATAATTTCACACAGAAAAAATAACAGGAACATATAAATATATTTTCATATATTTGGTTGCGCCACCTGACATTTTTGGGTGCTCAAATTAAAAATACTAAACAATTATGAACCTAAAATCTTTGAAATGTTGGTGAACTACTGAAATCTGTTAGAAAACATAATTCTTCACTCAGAAATATGTTTTTTATCCATTTTCAAATAACTTTTAAAAAATACGTTTTCAGACCCTCTTTTTGTCAATGACCCATTAAACAACCTGATATGCTGGTTGATTTCATGACCTGTGGGTTGTGCAAGCATGGAAACACTCCCTGACAAACCTGGCTGAGGATCCACAAGCCTGAGGCTTTATTACACGCTTAAAACCAGAGCTCAGAGCAAAACAGNACATATAAATATATTTTCATATATTTGGTTGCGCCACCTGACATTTTTGGGTGCTCAAATTAAAAATACTAAACAATTATGAACCTAAAATCTTTGAAATGTTGGTGAACTACTGAAATCTGTTAGAAAACATAATTCTTCACTCAGAAATATGTTTTTTATCCATTTTCAAATAACTTTTAAAAAATACGTTTTCAGACCCTCTTTTTGTCAATGACCCATTAAACAACCTGATATGCTGGTTGATTTCATGACCTGTGGGTTGTGCAAGCATGGAAATACTCCCTGACAAACCTGGCTGAGGATCCACAAGCCTGAGGCTGTATTAAACGCTTAAAACCAGAGCTCAGAGCAAAACAGACAGTGTGACCAAAGTGTGTGATTCAGCTGTCCATCAGGTGTGAGAACGGGGGTTTCAGGAGGAGAGCCAGCGTGTGTGAGGCACGCGTTTTGGAGGTCATGCTGCTTCCATGTTGCATGGTTTTACACACACCACAGCATCACATATGTAGTTGCAGCATCACACACATACCACAGCATCACACACATCACAGCACAGTAAAGGTCAGACTGACCTGGTGCTTTGTCACACCCTGTTACTGTTTTAGAGGTTACAAATACAAACTTAAAAGAGTCACACTCACTCTCATAAACAAACACACAAACACACACACACACACACACAAAGAAACCACCCTAGCTGAGTGGGGGTCAGAGGCCCTTTTACAGGGACCTGTTTGAAGTTTCAGATCTGAGAGGTAGAGGAGAGATGACAGTTATGAGAGGGGTGAAGCTGTGATGAGGACAATAAGACTAATTTTAATCAGAGCATGGTGTATTTGTTCTTCAAAGGTGAGACAAGTGCATGCATCCCTGCCAAAGCTCTGATCTGACTTTTTGACCCCATTTTACCGCTATACTCCTGTCTTGTAATTAGACACAATTTTTCTTGATACCGATTAACACTCAGTCCACCAGAATTCTGCAACTTCTAGAATGACCAATGCAGTGACTTTGACTGCTCGGACACTGTGCGAATAATATTGATAATCAATGGGGCTGGGGCTCTATTAAAAAAAAAATCTAATTAATTAGAGGCTTTATAATTAATTAATCTCAATTAATCGCATTTTTATCACATATTGATATTTGACCTAATAACAGTGAGAATAATTTTTAAAATGGTACACAAGTGAATCAGTCTCTGCGCACACAGGAGTTGTCTTGTGCTTTTTCTTACCCACAGCCCTCAAGTTTTATTATATTTAGTTTATGGTTAAAGCTGTTTAGGTTAAACATCGACCACAGTGCCAGCCTTCCTCACCAGTCTGTCCAGCCGTGCTGCATCCCTCTTCTTGTTGCTCCCTCCCCAGCACACCACAGCATAAAAGAGGACACTGGCCACCACAGACCACAGACATCTGCAGCAGCTTTTTACAGATGTTAAAGGACCCCAGCTTTCTCAGGAAGCTTCCACGGCTCTGTCCCTCCCTGCAGGTGGTATCCTTGTTTGATGACCAGTCCAACCAGTCCAACCTGTCATCCAACTGCAGGCCCAGGTACCCGTGGGTCTTAACCACCTCCACGTCACCCCCCCCATGGCAATAGGTTGGGGATGGGGCTTGTTCTAGTGATGTGTCGTTTGTGAACGATTCGTTCAAATGAACGAATCTTCTGGGTGAGCGAACTGAACCGAATCACTTACTTGAAAAGATTCGTTCATTTATGAACTACAGTTGCACTTCCCTCTCCTTTCTCTTGTCTCTGTCTCTCTTAAATGTTCGAGTCGCCCAAGCCNCAATTTCCATGTCAGGTGGAACAACCAATGTAATAATGTGAAATATTATTTTAACATCAAATGATTTATCTTATTCACAAATAAAAGAAATGAAACACACAAAATGAAAATGTATGAGTCACTACAGACACTTGAGAGATACTTGCCAATAATTTCACACAGAAAAAATAACAGGAACATATAAATATATTTTCATATATTTGGTTGCGCCACCTGACATTTTTGGGTGCTCAAATTAAAAATACTAAACAATTATGAACCTAAAATCTTTGAAATGTTGGTGAACTACTGAAATCTGTTAGAAAACATAATTCTTCACTCAGAAATATGTTTTTTATCCATTTTCAAATAACTTTTAAAAAATACGTTTTCAGACCCTCTTTTTGTCAATGACCCATTAAACAACCTGATATGCTGGTTGATTTCATGACCTGTGGGTTGTGCAAGCATGGAAACACTCCCTGACAAACCTGGCTGAGGATCCACAAGCCTGAGGCTTTATTACACGCTTAAAACCAGAGCTCAGAGCAAAACAGACAGTGTGACCAAAGTGTGTGATTCAGCTGTCCATCAGGTGTGAGAACGGGGGTTTCAGGAGGAGAGCCAGCGTGTGTGAGGCACGCGTTTTGGAGGTCATGCTGCTTCCATGTTGCATGGTTTTACACACACCACAGCATCACATATGTAGTTGCAGCATCACACACATACCACAGCATCACACACATCACAGCGCAGTAAAGGTCAGACTGACCTGGTGCTTTGTCACACCCTGTTACTGTTTTAGAGGTTACAAATACAAACTTAAAAGAGTCACACTCACTCTCATAAACAAACACACAAACACACACACACACACAAAGAAACCACCCTAGCTGAGTGGGGCTCAGAGGCCCTTTTACAGGGACCTGTTTGAAGTTTCAGATCTGAGAGGTAGAGGAGAGATGACAGTTATGAGAGGGGTGAAGCTGTGATGAGGACAATAAGACTAATTTTAATCAGAGCATGGTGTATTTGTTCTTCAAAGGTGAGACAAGTGCATGCATCCCTGCCAAAGCTTTGATCTGACTTTTTGACCCCATTTTACCGCTATACTCCTGTCTTGTAATTAGACACAATTTTTCTTGATACCGATTAACACTCAGTCCACCAGAATTCTGCGACTTCTAGAATGACCAATGCAGTGACTTTGACTGCTCGGACACTGTGCGAATAATATTGATAATCAATAGGGCTGGGGCTCCATTAAAAAAAAAATCTAATTAATTAGAGGCTTTATAATTAATTAATCTCAATTAATCGCATTTTTATCACATATTGATATTTGACCTAATAACAGTGAGAATAATTTTTAAAATGGTACACAAGTGAATCAGTCTCTGCGCACACAGGAGTTGTCTTGTGCTTTTTCTTACCCACAGCCCTCAGGTTTTATTATATTTAGTTTATGGTTAAAGCTGTTTAGGTTAAACAGCGACCACAGTGCCAGCCTTCCTCACCAGTCTGTCCAGCTGTGCTGCATCCCTCTTCTTGTTGCTCCCTCCCCAGCACACCACAGCATAAAAGAGGACACTGGCCACCACAGACCACAGACATCTGCAGCAGCTTTTTACAGATGTTAAAGGACCCCAGCTTTCTTAGGAAGCTTCCACGGCTCTGTCCCTCCCTGCAGGTGGTATCCTTGTTTGATGACCAGTCCAACCTGTCATCCAACTGCAGCCCCAGGTACCCGTGGGTCTTAACCACCTCCACGCCCCCCCCCCCCCCCCCCCCCCCCATGGCAATAGGTTGGGGATGGGGCTTGTTCTAGTGATGTGTCGTTTGTGAACGATTCGTTCAAATGAACGAATCTTCTGGGTGAGCGAACTGAACCGAATCACTTACTTGTAAAGATTCGTTCATTTATGAACTGCAGTTGCACTTCCCTCTCCTTTCTCTTGTCTCTGTCTCTCTTAAATGTTCGAGTCGCCCAAGTCCCCCCCCCACACACCCATTTTTGTCAATGATAGTAATGACTCAACAAACAGGACAGAGTCGGTCGGAAGTCCTATGTCGTTCAAGCCCGCCCCTACATCTCCCTCTCGTGTCACCAAACATGATGAAGTAGTCGTTTCGGGAAAATATATATGAGCTTTTTAAGGCTGTTGTCGGTTCGCAAACGGCTTCTATATCCATGATTACTCAGCTGACTGTTTTAAAATTAATTCTGATGGTCTCAAATAACGTTTATTTCATGAATTAATCACTGACAGACTGAGAAAGCGAGACACAGCTCTGAGCTTGAGCTCCGAATCAGTGATTCGTACTGACGTACTGTTCATTTGTTCAAATGAGAGTAGACCCTGTGCAGTAGATAGAGGATGGTGTCCACCACGCCTACCTTTGACTGGTAAGCAAACTGTAATGGATCCTGGGCATGGATGACCTGGGGTCTGAGGAGATGGAGCAGCAGCCCCTCAAAGGTCTTCATGACAAGGGATGTTAGTGCTATTGATCTGAAGTCACCAGGCTCAATGGGGTTCTTCTTCTTGGGGATGGGGTACTGTGGTTTCAGATAGACCAGACTGTGATCTGAAAACCAGATTGTGATCTGAGTGAGGAAGACTGTACTTATTGAGACCAGAGAATGAGTACCAAACACTGTCTCCTGGTACTCATCTGAGTAGCTCACTGTAAAACCTATGCGCACCCCTGATTATGGCACACAATTGGTTAACAGTTGGTCTCTGCTTGACATCCTGTGTGCTAACCTTTATATTGTTCTCTGATTGGCTCTGCCAAATTCTTGCTAACACACATGTGATTGGCTATCCCCACTGTCATCCCATCTGCTTGTAAATGTACTTGGCTTCTTGGCTAGCAAGATATGTACCTACCAAAGTCGGAATCAAACCTAAACCTTGGTGAACGTACCTATGCACTCAACATAGTATGCCATTTGGGACAGAGCACAAGAGACATCACTCTCTGAACCTGCTTCTCCATTTGATCAAGGCTCTGAAGCAAGGCATAAACTTCAAAACCTGTCATTTTACTTCTAGATGTCATTTTTTGCCTCCCTTGGGTTTTGATTGAAGCTAAAGCTATATTTTAGCTCCAAAAAGTGGAAAAAAAGACAAAATAAACAGACAAAAAACTGAACACACACCAACGAGAACAAGACAACAATAGAGCAAGAGAAAGAGCAAGAAAATTTAGTTCAAAATGCTGGTTGAAAGCAATAATTTTAGAGACAATAAAAGTGAACATAATATTGTTGCCTTCAACTAACTCAATACATTGACATGATAAATTTAATCAAAGTCAGTGTTGTACTTTTTTGAGGGCAGCGCTCTAAAAAATGTCACATTAAACAACTGAACATAGTTTTAGGAGCAGGTGTTTCCTCATTCACCCTACGGGTGAAATACTTTTTAAACTTTGATCTGGTTGAAAGCTGGGCAGGGTAGCTCAAAATGTAAAAAAGAGGCAGAGGAAATTTCAATCACAGAGAGTTCTGGAGTTGGCTGGAATACAATGCAGACAATTTTTCCTTTGCTAAATCTGCCCATCAGTGCTGATATTTGCAGACAAGTAAACTGAGTTTAGAAAAAATAAGACAGTTTGTTTGAAGGAATGAATTTGTACTCTCTTCTGATCTGTAAATAAATCAGGGGATCTGCCTTCAGGGTCAGTGGCAAATTTGCCTTTTGGTCAACCGCTGATAACCCACAGAATTAACAGCCCATCGGGAAGGGCTAATGTTACATCTACAAACTGAAAGTCTATGGCTGACGTGGAGCCATGTAAACCGGTTTGGGATCAAAACTTTTGGTTGCAACTAGTCCAAGAATGTAAATTATGAGGTAGACCAACAATCTTAAAATTCTGTTTCTGTTTGGAATGAACCAATTGGGAAAAAATTCGGGTTCAGAGTCCCGGTTATGACGTTTCAAGTTTTGACAGCAGTTTCAATGAGTGCCTTGGTACTTCTTGACCTGTCCATAAGTTTTGTGTGGGAAACATATCATCAGACCCAGAAACTGGAAGGAACACCCAGGAACACTCAGAAAGATTCAGGAACACTCAGATTCATGGAAGTGATCAGAGAAGGCAAGCGGTCTCTGATACTGTCAGGTTTGTGTTGGTTCAACTCAAAGATCTCTTATCTGCTGTGGAAATCAAGAGACTTCTGCTGTTTGTCATGATCAATTACACTTAACAAGAGGGCAGAAGAAGAATAGAAATGAAAACTGTCATTACACATCAGCAGCTCTGGATAAACTAGGTTAGGTGTAATGTGTTCTGTTCTCTCCAGGAAAAATGATTTATCAATGCGCTCGGGTCTGAGCTCAAAGACCATCTGTCTGTTTGAGTCTGAGTCTGAGTCCCTCTCTCTCTCTCTCTCTCTCTCTCTGTGGGTGTGGGCATGTGCATGTGGACTCAGCCTTTTTGCCTGGTAGACAGCACTGTGTCAGGTAGCCAGATTCAATATCAGACACCTGTTGGAGGCCGAAGCTTGTCCACGTTGAACACACACTGATGGTGGGGTCGTTCACAGGGCAGGACCACAGTGAGGTGTGAAAATGCTCCCAGTGGCATTATTACACCCCCTGCCCCCCTCTCTTCACTCTTTCTACTGCTCTTTACTATCCCCTACTCCAGTTTCCTCCACCTTCCCTGTTCATCCACACATAGATTCACCCCCCCCACCTTGTATTACTCTTGTGTGTCCGTATCCAGCCCCCTCCGTCAGGTAACCTCTCCAGCAGCCAGTGCTGGGCTGATAAAGCCTGGTTTGGTTATGTGAAGGGTCAGCTGGGCAGGCCACAGCAGGGTTTTAAATCTGAGTGCTATCACTGGGTGAGTGCTGCTGTGGGAAACGCTGGCTGGCTGATGGGAGGGCAGCTGTCGGGGAGACTGGCAGGTGTGTTGATTGGGTGGCCCTCTAGGAAAGTGGGTGAACAGCTAACTTGCATCATGCTGTCACGAAAGAGCTCTGCCTCAAAAGGCTGGAAAAGAGGAAGAAAATGCCTCTGGAACACATCTCAATATTGCATACCCAGCATGTATGCTTTCTACAGGCCAAAGGTATTTTCACTCCATGGGCTTTGTTTGTTTCTGCTGTAAACGTTTTATTGATACAGTGTGAGAACGGCATCTAGAAGGTAACCAATTTTTAAAGTGTACGACGAGGTAATTGTTTTCATTACTTGGAAAAGTACGTGTAGTCAACCAGATGCATGTAGAACAAAGTAGATTTTATGTAATTTCGACGTTGATTAATTTACTGTTTGTAAACCCCGTCGTTCTTAGTTTCTGTGAAATGATTACTGACTCCAGAAATAACATTTTTCACGTTTTGTCCACCAGACACTTATAGATTTCAAAAACTTGAACATTCATAAAAGTGATCCTGGAGATGATCGCTGCCTTATTGGTGTCTTTTGTAGTCATTGTGGAAGAAGGTCTTTATTTTCTTTGGTAAAACTGCTCATTCTTCTTGGCAAAAAGCCTCCAGTTCTTGTAAATTCTTGGGCTGTCTTGCATGAACTGCAGGTCTGAGATCTCCCCAGAGTGGCTCAATGATATTCAATCAATCAATCAATCAATCTTTATTCATATAGCGCCAAATCATAACAAACGTTATCTCAAGACACTTTACAAAACATTAGCAGGTACTATGGACAATTACAATCTCATAAATCAATAAAATAATTGTCTCTGGGTTGTAGTTCTGTCCTATTCCTCACAATAGAGTAGAACTAGGTGGTACTCACTTCGTGAAACGTCGTGCTTTTAGCAAAGTTACAGTGGCAAGGAAAAACTTCCCTTTAACGGGCAGAAACCTCAGACAGAACCAGACTCATGTTAGACAGCCATCTGCCTCGACTGTGTTGGGGTGAGAGAGAGAGAGAGAGAGAGAGAGAGAGAGAGAGAGAAGAAAAATTGGAGAACTGTCCTAGCCACAGCAGCAGGAGTCAGGTCGTCCCACATCAGCTGGTAGATCCACAGCAACGATCCAGATGAACCTACAAACAAGCTCAGAGACTCCCAGAGGATCATGGTTAATAACTATAATAGTGCATTAAGATAAAAGTTAGACTGACAGATAGAGGAGAAAGGGAAACAGAAGCCTAGTGTGTCAGTTTCCCCCCGACTGTCTAAACCTATAGCAGTATAACTAAGAGCTGGTTCAGGCCTGATCCAGCTCTAACTATAAACTTTATCAAAAAGGAAAGTTTTAAGTCTACTACTAAAAATAGAGAGGGTGTCCGCCCCCCGGACCTCAATTGGTAAGTTGTTCCAGAGAAGAGGAGCCTGATAACTAAAGGCTCGACCTCCCATACTACTTTTAGAGACCACAGGCACAGTCAGCAGGCCTGCATGCTGAGAGCGCAGTGATCTAGACGGGTAATATGGAACTATAAGCTGTCTAAGATAGGACGGCCCAATGTTATTNGCCAATACTGGAGAAATGTGTTCCCTCCTCCTGGTTCCAGTCAATACCCGAGCTGCAGCATTCTGAACTAACTGAAGGGTCCTAATAGACTTTTTAGAGCAGCCTGATAAAAGAGAGTTACAGTAATCTAACCTAGAGGAGACGAAAGCATGGACTAGTTTCTCCGCGTCGCTCTGAGACAAGAAGTGCCTGATTTTCCTAATGTTACGAAGATGAAAATATGCTGTTCTCGTGGTCTGCTGAATATGCGAGTTAAAAGACAAATCCTGATCAAAAAGAACCCCAAGATTCCTAACTGTACTGCTAGATCCAACACTGATGCTTTCTAAAGTACCTTACTGATCAGAAAGAGCCTCCCTAAGCTGTTTTGGTCCAACAACAATAACTTCAGTTTTCTCCGAGTTCAACAGTAAGAAATTTCTACTCATCCAAGCCCTGACATCTTTCAAACACAATTCAAGTTTAGCTAACTGGCTAGTTTCTCCTGGCTTCATAGAAAGGTACAGCTGAGTATCATCTGCATAACAATGAAAGTTTATGGAGTGTTCCCTCATAATACTACCAAGAGGAAGCAAATACAAGATGAAAAGGATCGGACCAAGCACTGAACCCTGAGGGACTCCATAGCTAACCCTAGTACACACAGAAGACTTATTGTTAACATGAACAAACTGAGATCGGTCTGACAAATAAGATCTAAACCAAGCTAACACAGTTCCTTTAAAGCCAAGTAGTTCCTCTAATCTCTGCAGAAGGATCTGATGATCAATCGTATCAAAAGCAGCACTAAGATCGAGCAACACAAGTACAGAAAGAAGACCACGGTCAGAAGCTAAGAGTAAATCATTCGTTACTTTTAACAACGCAGTTTCAGTGCTATGATGAGCTCGAAACCCAGACTGAAATACCTCAAAGAGACTATTGCTATGAAGAAACTCACACAATTGACTAGCGACCACTTTTTCCAATATCTTAGAAACAAAAGAGAGGTTAGAGATCGGCCTGTAATTAACCAAAGAACCCGAATCAAGAGTAGGCTTTTTGAGAAGAGGCTTTATAACCGCTACCTTAAAGAGTTGTGGAACATATCCCGTCAGCAAAGACGCATTAATTAACCGCAGTAACGAGGGACCAACCAAAGACAAGACCTCCTTCAGCAGCCACGTTGGAACAGGGTCTAAAAGACANGTGGATGATTTAGCTGAAGAGACTGTTGAAACCAGCTCTGGCAGGTCGACAAGGAGAAAGCAGTCCATGCATAAACTTTGCCTAAGAGCTAATTTTGAGTTTTGGCAGCCAGAAGCTGATTCTACTGTAGTTGGAGGTAAACTATTACTAATTTTATCTCTAATTTTTAAGATCTTATCGTTAAAGAAGTTCATAAAATCCTCACTGCTAAGCTCTTAGGGAATGCACGGCTCAGTAGAGCTATGACTGCTTGTCAGCCTGGCTACAGTGCTGAAAAGAAATCTGGGGTTATTTTTATTTTCTTCTATTAGAGACGAATAGTATGCAGCCCGTGCAACCCGCAAGACCGTTCTATATTCCTTTAAGCTACTTTGCCAATGCAAATTGGATTCTTCCGTTTTACTGGAACGCCAAATTCTTTCTAACTTTCTAGAATTTTGTTTAAGCGCACGAGTTTCATCATTGTACCATGGAGCTGATCTCTGTCGTCTAAGAGTTCTCTGCCTAAGCGGAGCGACCAAATCAAGAGTGATTTGAAGAGAACCCGTAGTATTAGCCACAAGCTGATCTAGCTGAGAGGGAGTAAAGGAGCTGTCTGCCAAGTTACAGCAAGACAGAGAATTCAAGGCAGCAGGAAGGGCTTCCTTGAAATTTGCTATGGCTCTGTCAGATAGGCTTCTAGCTAAGATATTTTTATTAAATGGGATAGGGCCTAAGAGGGTGTAGCGTGAATTGGTCTAAGATGTTAAATTACCAATGAATAAATAATTAGTTAATAGTAGAATGCCAGCATTCAAAATTAATAAATAACGAAGTTATAAACTTCAGAATTTTACTTAAACTTAACAATATGCTAGTTTAAATATTCCTCGGGGCACCACCCAATTTTAATAAAACAGGGAAAACTAAAATAACCAGTCTTTTAATCTGAAAGGTTGCTACACGTATATGAGATCTTGGACTCGGTAACATAGGCCCTTAATTTTCAACACATAACACAAACAACGACGTGCTTTTAAGGTGAATTTATTTACTAACTAATAGGTGAACATACAAAATAGAATATGAAATGGTGATGATAATAAATGAATATATGAATATATATATGGGATTATAAAAAGACAAAGAAAATATGAAACAGGAATAAGAATGAGTTTCTGATTGTGCTAAAAACCGGAACACAGATAAAATGGAAAGTCAGACAATGATCAGAGCAGGGACCAACTAAAGTTAAACCTTTACAAAAACCCCAATTTCTGGCATCGACTCTGAAATACAAGGACAAGCAAAGTGTCTTACTGAGGCAGAGGATTGGCGTTGAAGAGGCAGGTGTTGTGGGAGGTGAAGAGAAGTTCGGGATGTTGACAGCTGGAACGGATGACGTTGAGAGCTGGAACAGCTGATGCAAGCTGGAAAGTTGAACGGGTCGATGAAGGCTCTAGCGGGTCGGCGAGGCTCGGCGTGGCTCGGCGTGGCTCAGCGTGGCTCGGCGTCCTCGTTGCTAGGCGACGTGTAGGTTCGTGCAGGCCCACGTGGTGCGGCGTCTTCATTGCCAGGCGATGTCTGCGTGCGTGAAGGCCCACGTGGTGTGGTGCAGCCAGTCGGAATGGAGCAGTTGCTTCGCTCCGGTCGCGGTGCCTGCAGACTGGATGTGGCTTCTCCCGTCACGCTGATGGAAGAAGGGGGGCCATTGAACTCTGGACTCAGCAGCTGGAAGCGAAGCAGGCCTCCAACGAGGAGCGAGAGACAGAGTCTTTGGAACTTTGCGAAGTAGCAGGACGTGGTTCACTCGTCAGAGTGGCCGTAGCGATGTCAACAGATCAGAGTTCAGGAAGGAAGAGAGATAGGGCGAGCCTTGTTGCGTCTGCACCCAGAACACAGAGAGAGTCTTTGAATCTCCGCGGGAAACAGCAGGAGAAGGGTGCGGCTCCGTCAGTGACGTTGCTGTGGAGACGTTGACAGACCAGAGTTTCGGATGGAAGAAAGTGAAAGAGAAAGCGAGAGTCTTGGGGAGCTCTGGTTTTATTGACCTCCTACACGCACTTCAAGTTGACACCACCTACAAAGGCGGTTCCTTTGGTCTTGCCAGCCAGAAATCTTTAATTGAGTTTAACTTTCACCACTTTAATTACACATACATGATTTTACCATACTTTTACTCTCCAGGTCCACTGCTCTTGAATAAGCCCAAACAAAGCGTTATTTTATTGGAACCTAACCACAGTTATTACATCTCCTTTAAAAGAAAATCTTTATTACACATGATATTGTGGCCCAAACACATTATCCATGAAAGACATTATGGCAGATGAGTACAGGTTTACATGTATTAAAATATCTGTGCATTTGAAGACATTTTTCAATCATATTACACACACAGCGAGATGGGGGTTCCTTGAAACAGTCCAACCAAATTTCTTGGATGCCAGAGGTGTCTCATCACAGTTGTTTTCCACTCAGAGAGGGGCCAGAAGGGGACTCCCGGAGGTCGTAATTTTTAGGGCTCGAAGATAAGAAACACCCTAGAAAACACTTATCTTGCTTACGTCACAACCAACTCTTTGTTTGTTCGTTAACAGAGAGACTCCTTGGCGCCCACAGAGATGACCTTTTGGTGACACGAGTCCATTTGCAGGATTTAGGCTTACACAAAGCAGATGATTCCTTCTGCATCCTTGACACCTGTCGTAAACTTGATTCAGGATATTGACACTTTAGTACTCATTTCTGAGAACCAAGCTATAGTCTGAGTTGTTTTTCAACTGGATCTTCCGTTGTCCGTTAATCAGAAATCAAGCACCCAAAGAGTAATGGTGAGGAGTGTGTTTTGCCTGTCCCAGATGACACAAAACAGACCTGTTTACCTCTGGTGTTCTGCGAGGCAGAAAACTGTAAAGTGAAGATTCCTGATTGAACCTCAGGATCCACACTACAAGGGAGAACTCAAAAGTAACTTAAAAATGATCTGACAGAAGAGGATTATACGGGGAAACTACTAAATTGACTGTTTCCAGGCCGAGAGTAAGAACAAGATCTAAAGTGTGATTAAAGCGATGGGTGGGCTCATTTACGCCCTGTGTAAAACCGAAAGAATCCAGTATCGACATAAAGGCATTACCTAGACTATCATTAACAACATCTACATGAATATTAAAGTCACCAACAATTACGATTTTATCTGACAGAAGGATAATGTTAGACAGAAACTCACTAAACTCAGACAAAAACTCAGAGTAAGGACCAGGAGGTCGATACACTATAGCGAACAGAATAGGTTTGTTATTAGCCGAATGAGAGAAATTGAGAGTTAGACTTTCAAAAGAGCTATAGTCTAATCTATGTCTAGTACTAATATTATGGATAGACTTAAAGATAGCTGCTACCCCACCCCCTCGGCCAGTGAGTCGAGGGATGTGAGTATTAAGATGACTAGGAGGAGTGGACTCATTTAAACTAAGATATTCACCCTCACACAGCCAGGTTTCAGTCAAAGCAAATAGATCAATGCTAAAATCTGAAATTAGCTCATTAATTAGAATAGCTTTTGAGGCTAAAGATCTAATATTTAATAAACCACATTTAAGTTTAACATTTTTTGATTGAGCTACAGCTCGGGTTTTGACCTTTATAATATTGTTATGTTTCACTTTTCGACTGTTTTTATTGTACAATGGTCTTGGTCGGGGAACAGACACAGTCTCTATGTTATACAGTGAGTGGCTGGGAAACTGCTCTAAGGAAAACGCAGAGGAGCCTTTAAAGCTGCAGCTCTGCTGCCTGGTCTCCACTCTGAATTGTCAAACGGGCAGACTGATAAAATCAGAAAGATTTCTACTTAAACGAGCAGCACCATCCAAAGTAGGATGGATGCCATCGTGGTTAATCAGACCAGGCTTGCCCCAAAAAGAC